>JAHBCN010006330.1:0-49696 GCA_019359885.1 Listronotus oregonensis | reverse complement strand
TTATCTTTTTCCCCGGGGGGTAACCAACAGCAAATTATAGTGAAATGGCAGATTTATTTTAACAAATATAAAATAAATTGATAATTTTCTTTTAGTCGTAGTAAAACAAATCATACCTAATATAAAATAATCGAATACAAGAAACACAATCATAAAGTTTACCATCTAAAATTATTTTCTGGTATAAAAATTTTTGGCAAGCTATTTGACATAAGATCAAATTTTTAAAATAAAATAAAGTATGCAGTAAGTGAATTGGCATAAAAGTTTTGAACATAATAAACTTGAAGTTGGAATTAATTTATTTATAATTTCATCAAAGGTTTGTTTTTTTATCAAATCTGAGTCTATATTTAAAAGCATAAATGCTTTTAGCAAATCTTGTTGGTCTACCAAAATTAAAATTCCAAAGACGATATTTAGTCATCTTTAAAATTTTTAGTATTGGTAGTGATCTTTTACAATTTACTTCAGTGCTCAAGAATGTCAAATAATTATACACAATACATCAATTAAGAATAATAATTATGTAAATAAACTTGTGTTACCCGGGAAGCACAACCATAAATCCCACATTTAAAAATTTTTTCATTTTTTGTATGAAAAACACTCTTTTTATCTCAAACGTCTGATTAACAAGATGACTCTCGTCCAGTCAGTTTAGATGATACATAGTTTGTTTTTGATTTTTTCAATTTTAGATGGTCATAATTTTGGGCAAAATCAATAAATTCATTTTTTAGTTTACCTACATCTACAGGAGAAACATTGCAGACCGGTAATAAATCTTCATCTCTAATGTTCCTGCCATAGAAAGATGTAGTTTTTTGAAGGGTGGCTGCGTCAAAATAAGAAAATTGTTGTGTTTAAAAAATCCATTATCCAAGCTTACAATAACTTTATTTATTATGGATTTAAAACACTACATTTCATTTTTTAGGCCTAACACCTTATATATTGCTAATATTTCGTCATCTTATAATTCTCCTGGCATTTTTTCTGAATCTTTTCCTTATCCATTTAAATTAAGTGTCTATTATTTTTAGTTATTTTTTCTACTTTGTTATCGTATCCTTTCGAAGCATGGTGAGTTCCCTCGCTGGTGCCCTAAGCACTGAGGTCTAAGCCCATTATGCTCTACACCAACCCTTAAGCATAAACAGGTTCTGAAACCCTGTCCTTTTAATTACTAGAGCCCCAATTTCCTCCCTAGTGATGCGAGTCCTGTTAGTGGTAGAAATCCTATGTCATTTAGGTCCAGCCATGCCGTTCCTTCTGGTGTGCCCTAGTGCTGGGCAATCTCTAAGTATAGTTAAACATTTCTTTTACTTGTTTTCTAGCATTACGGCTAATATAAAATGCTTATTAAATATATAAACCTTTTGTTTGTAAATAACTGGAGGCGGGTGATAAATATTGATGAAGTTGTAATTACTGATACTTTCACGGTCTCAAATTAAGTAAATGAATCAAAGTAACTTTTTTTTAAAATGGTCTACTATTAATTTCATGACAAATTAGATTGAGGGACAACAAACAATGGGGGTTTAAATTTTTGTTCTGATCGGAATCCCAATCAAATAGAAATTTATAAACCCTTCGCCTTGTATCACCGCCTTGTATTTAAGATTTTTTAAAGCGTTTAAAATTATTTGTTTTTAAATTATGTTTTTTTTAGGTCATCCTTATATAGGATTTGGACCAAAACAAATTGCACATTTATAAACTAAATAAGTTTTTGTTTTGCCAAACCAGATTTAGTAGTTTTACACACGACTAGATTGAGTAGGGAACATTATGTATATAGACCAAATTCATAGATAATTTTTTTATGCGCCTGTAACCCCTTTGTATTTGGTCGGATATGTTTCCCGCATCATGAAAAGAGCAACTTGCATTATTTTCCATTTGAAGAGCATGTTTTTTGCAGTTCATTCTGCAATTAACTGTAAAGTTCCAGGCCCCCTTGTTTTTTTTTAATTTTGGGATAAAGACTATTATTTTTAGACAATGCCTTTATATCTTTTAAATTCCAATGGGTAATTGCCCAATTTAAAACTGAATGTCCTTTCCCTAAGTGGGAACCAAGGTAGTAAATAATTTTTTAATTTCACCACCCGGACAATATTTTTGTTCATTTTTATAAAAAGGATATAACATTTTTCCCCTTGGTGAAACTAGACGGTATTAAAAACATCTGGAAAAAAAATCCCCTTCCCTAACCCGTATATTTGGAAATTTTTCTATTTAATTAATACAACGCAATGACCCAACATTTTTGGTTAGTTGTGGTTAGTTGTGATTAGTTGTGGTTTAGTTGTTTTCCCTGTAATGTTGATCAAAAAGCGTATAAAAATTATCTTTGATGAACATTGAACATTTTTGCTTTAGTAATTTAATATAATGTTCATGTCATTCAAAACACAGACTACTGGTTTTTCACTAAGTGGAAATGCCAAATCTACACTACAGTAACTGGATGATTTTTTTTGTCCAGATAGTGTAATATAGTCTCGCTTCTCTAAGTGGAAAAAATTTTTCCATTTCATGAACTGGGGATAAAAATTTTCCAGATAGTGAAATAAAAAATTATTAGACTATCTGGTTCCCCAAAAATTTTTAAGGAAATTTTGGCCCTTTTTTTTAATTGAAAAAAAAAACTTTTTTCTTTTGTTTAAGAATTTTTTTCCAAACTTTAAAACTTTTGGGGGGTTTCAGATATTTCCCTGGAGATTTTCTTTTTCACTTTACTTGAAATATTAAAAATTAATAGATTGACTATTTTTTTACTTAAAAAGGTAACTGAACCTCCTTAACCTTTGAAGGGTTTTTTTCTTTCTCGACTTTTGGCCGAATCAATGAGATTGATCGATTCATGTTTAAAAAGCCGCGGGCGGCCCCAAAAGGGGAAAACTCCCAAATAGATATGCACTTAAAGGGACCTTTGGGAAAAAAAAAAATTAAAAAACCAAAAAAAACAAATTTTTTATTCCTACTTAACGTTAAACCTTAAAGGAAATATTTCTATGTGACTACAATCAGTAGAAATCAATGTCAAAATAATTTTAAAAAAAATTTGGTGTAAATTTTTTTAACTGAATACCCCGGGAAGGTTAAATTAAATTTAAAATAAAAGAAATTAAATTAAATAATCCGCCACAACAATAAAGAACATATCTTAAAAAATTACTATAATTTTATTTTTTATTACAAAAGGATTTATCTTGGGGGTTCTTAAACACCCAAAAATAAAGAAAATTATTTGAGATTACCGGAATTTCTTAAAAATAAGTAAAATTTATATACAAAAAAAAAACAGAAAATTTAAATGCACAATTATTTTTTAATAAATTACCCTTTTATTACCTAAAAAAAAATTTTTTAAAACCCCCATGAAATAAAAAAATTTTTTATTTTACACCTATTTTCACACCTTTTAGTACAAATAAAACTCATGTGTGAAATAAACACTAAAAAAACAGCCAAATAAAAAAAAACTAAAACGGTCAGAAAGCCAACTAAAATAAAATAATCTCATATAATATAACCTCCAAACAATACTGTTTGAGTGATAATAAGTATATAACCAAACATAACAACCCCAATAAAGCTCTAGGGCTATAAAATAAGAGGATAAGGGTTAAGCTTACAAAAGGGCCATACAAAAGGACGTAGGGCATTTTTAGGATTAATTTGTTTGAAGCATATGGGAACCGGTTTTAGAGAGTTATAAAAACATTTTGTCTGGTTAAATAGTAGAGTAATTGTAATTTATTTGATGTTTGCGGTGATTAACTGACAGCTACACAATTATTTTATTTAAATTGTAGAAGTTAAAAATTTTAAAAGTCGCCATTAGTTTTCTACCACTTAAAATAATCCGGAAATATTTAATGCCATTCTTATAGATTTTTAACTTGAAATATTTAATAGGTATTTTAAAAATAAATTATTTGTAAAAAAAAAACCATCTTAAAGATAAGTTTTTGATTTGACCCAAGAACTTAAGCCACTGGACCATCGTCGGCGCCGCGAATTTGCTGCTTGGAGTTTAGAAGGACTTGAACGGGATCACAATTTTGCCGAAAAAATATCTTTTCAGATGAAGCTCATTTTTGGTTAAGTGGATACGTAAATAAGCAAAATTCCGTTTCTGGTGTGAAAACAATCCACAGCAGATTCACGAAAAGACTTTGCATCGCCTAAAGGTAACTGTATAGTGGGGTTTATGGCATGGTGGTATCGTTGGACCATTTTTTTTCCAAAATGAGGTTGCAGATTTCGTTACAGTGAATGGTGAAAGAAATCGACAGATATTGACAAATTTTTTATGGCCAAATTTGGATGCGCTTGATTTAGAAGATATGTGGTTTCAGCAAGACGGCGCTACAAGGATAATTTAAAAAAATGTAACTTTTACCTGGCCACCAAGAAGCTGTGATTTGACTTCTTTAGATTACTTTTTGTGAGATTATTTAAAATCTAAGGTTTATGCAAACAGGACACAAACCCTTAATACTTAATAGTGAGATTACGCCCGATTTATTAAACAAAGTCTTTGAAAATTGGATTCGTCGAATTCATTTGTGTACACGATGCCAAGGTGGACATTTAAACGACGTGCTATTCAAAACATAAATGCTATCGATTGTACTTTAAGATAATACAAAAAGTGTGGTTATATCTAAAATCATTTCTATTTTATTTAATTTTAAAATCATATGTTTTTATTGAAAAACCCTTTATTGAATCTTTTTTGTTCCATTGTATTTAAAGTGCCGCTTTTAAGTGTCTGCTCTCGGATACTGGGTATTAAAGTAATGTTTAATTTTTTTTGTTACACTAGTGCTAAAAAACATTTGATTTGATTTAAAATCAGATAAATGGTGCTAATAATTTGATTTCTAGGAAAAAAGGGAAAAAATGTAGTTAAGAAATACAGAATTCCCCGGTAAAAATAATAAGTTTTACACTGGAAATATATTTTAAACAGATTTACTTTATAAATTTTTCCGTATTTTAACCCATAACCCATTTTTTTCTTGGAAATATTTCTAAGCAATTTTTAGTGTTACATTCAATTAATTTTATATAAATAATAAACCTTTAAGTTTATCAATATGTTTTTCACGTAGTAACAAATTGTTATTATTAAACTTAAGTTGCAATACACACTCACAAGAAACTGTGTCTCGACTACAACGCCACACGGGTATAGTTGACGCAAGACGCGTCACCTTTTTAATTTGCGCCGTTCTATTGATTCCCATCATGGCACAATGAATACAAGGTAGGATCTTGCGCATGACTTTTGTCACGTGATAGCCGGGTTATTACGTAGTAGTAGTAGTAGTAGTTTTTAACTACTGGTTGATAGCAGTTCTTTCCCCCATCATTCTAACCGTGCTCAACCCGCATATCCTCGCAAAAACGAAACGGTTTACGTATGTCACGCGTGTGTCAATTTACCTAATAATCGTTTAATACGCTTTTAAGTTTAAATCCAAATGTAAGGTCTTTAGAAAGTCAAGTAAAAAGTCAAAAAGATAAGATAAAAACCAAACTTTCCATTCAATAAGATATTAGCTGTTTCCAAGTCAACAAGTAAATCTTTTCTTCTATGATTTAAATATAATTGTACTTATTCATTCATTAGGGAATTAACTAATTAAATCGAAAAATTTGCAATCTAAAAAATCGTTAAACCATAGAAAACAGACGTCACAAGCACCAAAACAATGGAAAAGCCGCGAATCCTCCATTATTTTAATTTGAAACTTGAAATCACGTACTACTGACGTCACAACAACTTCTACTACGTTACCGCTTCTCGCCAAAATTTGTTTTAAATTAAGTTGACGCCGTATGTTTATAGTGGTATTTTTATCAATTTGTTTAGCGTTTTACTTTGCTTTTCGGCAGTTTGGTGACTCTAAAACTAGTTGAAGTTTAAGATAATTTGTTATATTAAAAGCCCATATCTTTAAAATAAGCCTAATATTTAAAAATGGCAAAAAATTCACAAAGATTGCAGGCTTTCTATTTAAATTTTGGCACGAAGTCACATTGTTACGTCATTGCGCAAAGCGAACCCATTTTGGATCGCTGGTGATCCTACCTTGTATTCATTGTGCCATGGATTCCCATTAAGCACAAAAAACGGTGCTGTGCTGCGTCACGCCACACGCGCTGTACGCGTCTTAATTTGCGCCTAACCTTATAGCGGCTCTACAGTCGCCCGCGAATCGCGGCTGCGAACTTTAGCCGAGATTCGCATTAAAACTTTGCGAGAAGAAATCTGCACCTCTACACTTGCAGTGTTTACGGTTACCTTCATTGTTTCCCTTTGTTGCAGGTCCAAAAACCGACAATAAATGGGGAACGCCGCGAAGCGCGAACCATCCACACTTGCGTTTCACGATTTTCGCAAGCTTTTGCGCCGCGAGTATAGAGCCGTCTTTGGAAGCAAACAGAGAATGGCATTTATTTTAAAATTATTGATACTCTTCGTTTGTGGGCTTTAACAAACCCTTAAACCTTTTTTACTTTATTTTAAATGGTAATAACCTATCTGCTCAGATTCTGAAAGGAATAAAAAATAAAATACATCTATAATATTACCTGCAAATTAAAATGGCAAAAGCGTAACTAAACAGCAATCCTAAAAACAATATATTAAACCATCTTTGTCCCTTTCTGTATCCTACAATAAAAGAAAGTAAAGAAAATCATATCGACTTATTTGTATTTATCCAATGTCTTTATTAAAGCTTGTATAACATTGTTATTCCATAACACAAACATTAAACCGTATTCACAGTGATCACTCACGCATGTTTTGATAACAATCATAACAACCCGTGGTTGATGGATTCGGTTACCCGTTTAATATACCTTTGTTGTAAACTTACGTGCGAAATACCTGCCACGCGTCCCTTGGGAAAGCTGCTTAACCACATTACTAGATAAGCATTTATTGAAAGAATTAATAATAGAATAATAAAAATGATTTATGCTTCGTGAACTACATGGGAAATATTATTGTATAAGCAAATATTAATGCTCTTATCTAGTTTCGCAAATTAATTCATAATATTTTTATAACAAATTACCTTAGTGGTTTTTAAAATTATGTTGTCAAATATACATCAGTTTGGATTCCTAATAAATAAATGATCACCGTAAATTATGTACAAGAAAATGCTTTTATGCTCGAAATAATAACTGGGTTTCCAAAGTAGATATATCACCAAATGAATTATGTATTCAGTCACCAAAATAATAGCATCATTTAGTTTGGTTAGATCCGATTAGTTCTGGTTAGTTCTGTAGTTCTGGTTTGTTCTAGTAATGTAATTTTATTGCTAGGTCATTAATTACTTTTTGGGTGATTGCACATACATTTACAGAAAATTGTTTTTATGTACGATCTGTAAGATAAGTGATTGTTATGTAACTCATTTTAGCATATTTGCGTTGCATAATGAATTTTATTACCGCCCAAGTGCGGTAATGAACCATACCGCGTTCATTACCGCACTAAGCAAGTAAATGCTTATTACACACAAATTGACAAAATTGACAAAACCAGTATTTAAAGACACATTTTTATTAAATATTAATATTATTATTTAGAAAGATCCGACATGACGTATCCCATGGCTCCGACCCCATAGGGGGTCATGCGAAAGGCCATCCGTATCAAAGACCACTCCTCGCGTCCGCTCGGTCAGTGATCTTCGGCCAAATTCATTTGCCTCAGTAAACGAAGGGACCCAAGGACAACAGATTTCTGCATTTTCGTCACCAGTTGTTCGGGTGAATGTTGACATGCGGGAATACACTTCAGCTCCTCCAACAAATTTTCCTTTATGCCCCCCAAAACGCCGACAATCAGGACAACCAATCGGACGTTCTACTCCGGATAGAGCCTCCGAAGTTCGCCAAGTAGATCCTGATATTTGGCTCGTTTCTCCCGTTCCTTTACATCGACGTTAGTTTCCGCTGGGGCGGAGAACTCAATCACATACATTAAGTTATTCCTTTTATCAAAGAGAACGATATCAGGTTTATTGGCGCGAATTTGATGCTTAGTTGGGAATGCATAATTCCAATATATGCGACAGTTACTGCCTCGATATCGCCGGGAGCAAATGGCAAAATTGCTGTTTCGTCGATGCCGTAATATTGTCTAAGGTGATAATAAAGAACCCGAAGCGCATCATGGGTCGGTGAATGTAACCAATTACAGCATGCACTGGACAAGCTGACAATAAGTGCATTAGTGTTTCGGGTTGCTGTCGACAAGCTTGACAAGCAGTATCAGGAATGTTGGAAAACTTGACGGAGTCCCACACAAACTTTTACCTTCTGGGAAATCAGAAGTCTAATTACCAACTCCCATATTTACAACTTCAAAAATGACAATTTTTTTCTACATATAACTTTCATCTCTATTTTAACCTCCCCAACAAATGTAATCTAAAAATATTAAAACAGATCATTTTTAATCATAATCAAAAACCTAGATACCAATTTTCATACTCCCAAGTCCAGAAATGATGAAGTTTAATACAAAGAAAAATTAAATCTTTTCTGTTTTTTATATTATTAAAGTATTTTAAATTAAAAAAATTCCAAACTTCTTTAATAATTGCAAAGAAAATTATAACTAAATACATATTTTTAAAAAATAGAAAAAATGTTATCTTAAGTAAAGTTGTAACATGTTTCTACAATCTTAAGTGTTAATTTTATTGACACTATCTACAAGTAACACGATTAATTTTGAAAATATATTGAACGTACCGTTTTTAATACCTCTTGGCAGGTTTGTGAGAACTAATTTTATATGCATGAAACATCGATATAAACATCATTAAAATAAATACGATAGCATAAATTGGACGCAATTCCTAAAATGACAGTTTCATTTCCGCGTCCATAATCTTAAGGGAACTCTAAAAACAAAATTAATTTCAAGCTTTCTAATATCTATAATATATAGCTAAAATATTCAATATTATGCATATTCGTATTTGTATTACATTTCAATATTACTAAAGGATTTTTTGAGGACTGCCCGCATAGGCTTGTATGAATTCAGAGTACTCGGTACGATGAGTTTTTTGTTGTTTAAACCATATTTTTTAGTTCCGGAAACATGCAGATATTGCATTTGACTGTAGCTTCTAGACAAAGCGGTAAAGTCACCACTGACGTTTCACTCTGAGCTATGTGCCTTTATTTTACCTTATACCGTCTGGATAATATCATTTAAAAGGGGGCTCCTGTTTATCGAGCAAAATAATCTCAATTTTATTTTAAAGGGGGTTAATAATTACGCAAGTTCCAATCCAGAAATATCGGCCTCCTCAAGAACTGAGATGTAAAATTGGAACCAGTTCTGTCATCAATTTTGTTCCACTCTTTTTGAGTGGACAATTTTTTACTGATCTGTCTGTATTAACAAATGTTCCTTTTTTATTAATACACGCACTTTTTTAATAATATAGACAAATCAGTAAATTGCCAAATCAAAAAAGAGTAGAACAAATTTTTCTACAGAATTTGGACTAATTTTAGACCTTAGTATTTTGAGACCGAGATTTTTGTATAGGAACTTGGTCCTCATTAAACCAAAGCGATTTTCATGGGATCTCTTTTCATTTTTACTTCAATATATAGAAAAAATGGGAGCAAGATCTCATGCTTTTTTTCTTATTATACCTTGCTTTGTAGGTAACCTTTAGACCGAATATTTTTTTTATTTTATTTTATTTATTCAACGTCTAACAGGCATCCATTTATAAGACATTTAACATTATTTTAATAATTATTAAGTAAACAAACAACAAATAATGAATAAAATACAACTTAGCTCTCATTATAAGTCATTAAATTATTAAATATTAAAGTCCCAATCACTTTCAAATATTGTGCGGCACTCATTTGTAATATATCTAGTTCATTAGAAAGTTTGTTGTATTGGCTGCACATTGTGTAGATGGGCGATCTTCTTATCTGGTTGTTGGAAGCCCTCGCAAGATAAAATAATGAATTGGATCTTGTGTTCTTATTTGGAACTCGAAAGTCCAACTTACTTACAAGTTCCTTGCAGTCCACCTCATTTCTACAAAATTTGAATAAAAACTTCAGTGCAAGGTAGGACCTTCTTTGTTCCAGCGATGGTAAATTAAATTTTTTTAAAAGAGATTGGTGATCGCTTCCCCGTTCAGGCTACTTGTCACTAGTTTTAAAGGCCAGATATTTTAAAAATTTTTTTGAATACCCTCGAGAGCATTTATATATTCCCCAAAAATAGGATTCCAAATAAGCGATCCATATTCTAGCCTCGATCTTACAAATGCAAAGTATAGAACCTTCATTGGTTCTACATTTGTAAAATGTTTGCACGTTCTGATAATAAATCCCAGCATTTTTAGGGATAACCTACGAATATTATGAATATGTGTGTTGAAGGGAAGTTTGGAGTCAACATTTATTCCGAAATCTCTATTGGTGGCCCCTTGCTCTAAAATATTTCCATGAATTGTGTAGTCCATCAAAATTTTGTTTCTTTTTAGAGTTATGGTCATTACTTTACATTTATCTACATTTAGTGGTAGCTTGTTTTCCAAACACCAACCTTTCAGTTTTACCAAATCTTCCTGAAGTAGCTGGCAGTCTGCTTGGGATCTAATTACTCTAAATATTTTCAGGTCATCTGCAAATAAAAGTTTTTATGTAATATGAAGTAGGAAAAATTTTCACGTTCCTTAAATCGCACCTTGATTTGACAGGTAAAATGTAGCAATTTTGTTTAGTAAATAAAATTTTGCCTGCATTTTAAATTAGAAGACAATTGTGACCTGAGAAACTTAGGTTCAATCAGATGGCAAACTTCTAAAATATCCCCTAAATATACGATATTACTGCCCCTGTTTCAGGACGTTTCGAGTAAAAATGAGCAGTTTTCAGAATTTTTCCTTTACTTGTGTCCTAAATCCATTTACATACCAAGTTTAATGTTTCTACTTTCTTCGTAATGATGAATCAATGAAGTAATTCAGTCAGTCATGGGCAATTTGATGCTTAGTTGGGAATGCATAATTCCAATATGCATTTGAAATTAGAAGACAATTGTGACCTGAGAAACTTAGGTTCAATCAGATGGCAAACTTCTAAAATATCCCCCAAATATACGATATTACTGCCCCTGTTTCAGGACGTTTCGAGTAAAAATGAGCAGTTTTCAGAATTTTTCCTTTACTTGTGTCCTAAATCCATTTACATACCAAGTTTAATGTTTCTACTTTCTTCGTAATGATGAATCAATGAAGTAATTCAGTCAGTCATGGGCAATTTTTGAAATCAAATATCTCAGAAACCACTTGACACCACTCTATCAATTTTTTTACCGGAAATTAAACAACTTCTGCAAATTTATATTTCATATCAGTCCTTTATGTGAAAGAATATCGAAGTTTGTTATTCTTTGCTCAAAGTACAAGGTGGCGCGTTTTCGATAATGTCCACAGTATTGGAAAAACTACAAAGCAAATCTGATTGCAGTTCTCGAGTTTGATTTTCAAAACAACTGCAATGGTGACAATAGATCGCGGCTAACTTGATTTGTCTCGAAGGTACAGGGTGTTTCTTAAATTGTGACGATATCAGCACACCTTTGTATTTCAGTTGTTAGTATAGATAGAAAAAAAGTCAAAAGCAAGTTTATGTAGAATTTACGAAAAGTTCAATTTTTTAACCGTTCTAGTTTAAAAGATATAATACATTGTTTTGTTTAAGAAACACCCCGTTTATTATTCCTCTATTATTTTAAAAATAAATTAATCCCTTTATAATTAATACACACTTTATATTTATTAAAAAAAGACCTGTATATCTAAGACGAATTAGGCTAGCCGCGACCTTTTTTACTGGTACAGTTGTTTTAAAAGTTTTCCCAATATCCTGAAACTTCAACGGAAAGGACCCTCCATGTTATGTGTTATGGTACTGTATCTTTGCTTTAAACCAGGCTGTATGCAGTTAATGATACAATAATTTAAATTATTTCCATAAAAGCATGAAATAATGAAATAAAGTATTGGCAAAACACACATTAATTGGCACTTTTTGTATAAAAAGTTAAACATTATTTTGAAACTTAAAACTAGTTTTAAAATCAATGCAAACTTCTAAACTGTATTAATTGTTCCGCAGCAGTTTGTTTAAATATTAAGAATGAATTACAGTCTCTGGATATTATTTTACTTTGGTTATTTGTACACAGTAGGTATTTTTGTACAGGGTCTTTGATTATATTTACGTGGCCTCTGTAGCCTTTATTTTTAAAGACAAAAAAAATGTTTTATATAAAAATTGTAGGTTTTTTTCATATTATCTTTTGAAATTATCGGTAAAAAAATATCGCAACAAAAAAATTGAAAAATTTAGGCAACTTTAACTTTTTTAAATGGAACACCCTGTATATTATGCGTTACAACGAAAGATCTTTTTTTTTCTGATTTCAAATATATATACATTGATGATATTTGGACCATCCATTTTTGAGATATTTTAGCTTAAAATAATAATAAATTGCAAAAAAGTTTCATATTAGTATCAAGAAAGCCATGGAAACAATAAACTTGTTATTTTGCTGAATTTGGTGAGAGTTTTCTCTGGACCAATTATGTTTATTTTTGTAATTAAACATTCCTGCTATAGACTCGTCGGTGAATAGAATTTATTTTTATTAACTCTGGATTCTGCTGCATAAACCTAGCTATTTTCAATGCATACTCAGGTCGATCCTGCATGTTTTGTTTAGAAAGTTCTGGATGAACAAAAATTTATAGGGATGAAATTTGTAAAATTTTAAGGTTGAATAAATTTTATAATATGTTTTATTAAGCTTAGATGCCGCAGCTGAGATTGATATTTTAGAATTTTCTAAAATTATTAAAATTATTTAGTGCTAATCCAATAGAGAAAGTATAATAATTATCCTGGAAAAAATAAGTAAATCCACAACTTCGTTTTCAGTTCTTGCTACAGTCATTTTCTTTATTTTTAAGGTTTTTCTTTCAATAAAGTTTCTTACTTTGTATTTAATAGTATCTGTAGATGGAACCCGTTGTTAAAGATATAATAAGTAATATTCCCTTGTCCCTGTCTTCACATTATTATTGGTTACCATAAAAAAGACGCACAATAGCGATTTTTTGTTCTTTTGAATGGCCCATCGACAAGAAAACAATATAAATTAAAATAATAACTTTAACAACTCGGGACGTCAAATTTATTAAAACAGTTTTATTGTTTTTATAGCTTTCTTGTTACTAATATGATTTTTTTTTCAATTTATTTTTATTTTAAGCTAAAATATCTCAAAAATGGTTCATCCAAATATCGTCAATGTATATATATTTGAAATCAGAAAAAAAGATCTTTTATTGTAGCTCATAATATACAGGGTGTTTCATTTAAAAAAGTTGAAGTTGCATATTTTTCATTTTATTGCGATATTTTTTACTGATTATTTCAAGATAATTGAAAAACTCTTTATAAAACAGTTTTTGTATCTTCTAAAAGACCCATTTTAAAACCCTTATTTTAGGTACTATTTTATTATTTATATTTTTTGTTCCAGATTTAAATCAAGATTACCTAGACATTCCATTTGGTCGATCTCCCGGTACTCCAGGACTTCACTCAAGCCAAAGGACGAAACGAATGAGAACGTCGTTTAAGCATCATCAACTAAGGACGATGAAGTCCTATTTTGCTATTAACCATAATCCCGATGCAAAGGATTTAAAGCAATTATCTCAGAAGACTGGATTGCCCAAGAGGGTTCTGCAGGTAAATAATAATTTATTTATTGTATGGGCAAATTCCTAAGGTTTTCTAAAAAGTTTTGACTTTAATACAGAAATTGGTTTGTGATCAACTGCTGTGTATTTTTTTAACATGGAGTCAATAATAATTACAAATTTTCACGGTAATGCTTTAATTCATAGACCCAACTTTGAGTTGTGTTAGAAGAAAAAAAGTCACCGAGGTCCAAATTGGATAAAAGAAATGAATAGTCCATTATTTCGTGCTAACACATTAATTTTAATTGTGTTCATTGGGTTTTTAACAGTATATTGCTTTGGTTTTTTTTCGTTAAATGTCGCTTTCTTCTATCTAAAATGATTTAACTTGAATATGTAGCGATCCGCAGTAGTCCTTGTTTGACAATTTTATAATTATCCCAGAACACAAGCCTCATCGCCATTTTAAACTTTTATCATCTGCCAAGTTCATATGATTGTTTTTATAAGTTACTCACAAATAAGGATTTTATTATTTTTTTGGAATTTAATGTATTTTATAGAATCAGTACTATTATTAAAAAAATAATAATTTAAATTATATTTTAAATATATCTGGGATTTTTCACCAGATGGGACTACTTTAGTCCAGATCCAAGGGTATGAAATGGTGCACGCATAGTTAACTATCCCTAAACGAACTCGCATCAACCCGAAAAACGATAGATTAAGTTAGTCACTTGTGTGTGCAGTTATTCTAAAATAATGCGTCATCTTGCTTCAGCGCTATTTGCACAGAAGCTTTTTTTAATCGGTTATCCTTTTTTTCTCAAAACTAATATTTCCACAACTGTAATTAGTTTTAATAAATAACTTACTTATAGCAACCAATCTTGGTAATTATTTACAAGTTGGGTCAACCCTATTTTTGGCCATATCTAGGTGAAAAATTAATATTTTTAAATTTATATTATTCTGATAAAAAATGTCGTAAAAGAAAAAAAAAATTGATTTCGATAGCTTTTTTGCCTTTAAAAGTTAAAAAAAAAATTAGTCTTTATGTTTTTGGATAAAACTTGTATTTTATATTTTTTTTTTGATGTTTTTGATACTTAAAAAACGGACAATTAAAAAGTTAAAAAGTTAGTTTTTTAACTAAAAAATCAACTTTAAAATTTAAAAATCGGTCTCACGACTAGATAGCGGCGAAAATATTGGAATTCATGTTTTTGGATAAAATGTTTATTTTTTTTATATATATTTTTTTACATACATTAAAAAACGAACAATTTAAAAAACTATCCCCTATACAAACTCCGAACTCGCATCAACCCGAAAAACGATAGATTAAGTTAGTCACTTGTGTGTGCAGTTATTCTAAAATAATGCGTCATCTTGCTTTAGCGCTATTTGCACAGAAACTCTATTTACCGGATTTAGTATCTTGTGATTTTCTAACTTTAAAGAAAATCTGGGAAAAGATTAATTTTATTAAAAAAAATATTGTATTATTTGCAAAATGGTATTTTAAGAACCTGAGGAATGATGCCATAAGATAAGTTAGGTTAGTTTAAAGTGAGTGGGTATAACACCCTTCCACCGCGACCGGTGCATGTGGTATTTCAATCTGCAGTGTCCCGTGTACAGTCCTACTAGAGCTTTAAGGTGTACCCTTGATTGCTCAGTAGTTTGACGTTACATTGTTGATTTGGTGGGCTTATAAAGGCCTTTGATTGTCTGAGACCCGGAAGTCCATGCCAGTACCGAAGATTTTCTCTTTGTGTCCAAGCTGATATGAACTGCTTGGTCATTCTATAAGATATACCGATGACCGGCTTTGGCCCTGTGAATTTTGTCTCCGTCCCCCTTTTGGCAAGGAGGTCTGCGGATTCATTACCCCTTAGGGTAAGCACAGTAGGGTAACCATGTTGCTTTGACCCAATTTGGTCAGCGCATCCTTACAATTCCAGACGGTTTTCGAATTGCACCGGCTGGATTCAAGAGCCTTAAGAGCTGCTTGACTATCGGAGAATATTTTAACTGTCTTACCTGTGCAGTGCCGATCAACCAGCGTTCCAGCACACATCTCAATAGCAAATACCTTCGCCTAAAATATGGTTGCAAGAGTGCCTAGGCTAAAGGAAAACTGCCCTCGGCCTCTCTCCATACATTCCAGCTCCAACACCGCCCTTGGTTTTGGAGCCGTCGGTGTATAAACAGATGTCAGCCCGGAGAAAATCGGTCGTTTTACGACTCCAGTCCTCCCTTTGTGGGTAGACTACACTGTAGGGCCGGTTGTAGTTGGTTGTTGTAGGCATTATGCCTGAGGAATTTCCCAGTCTGTCACAGGTCAGGACACTCCTAAGAGACTGGTACTCTCTATGTGATACGCCTGCGGTTTATTGCTGACCGCTTGATAGAGCCTGTAGGTTGGCCACATTGCCTCTCTCTCCAAGTAAATGGGCAGAGGAGGCAGTCCCAGGAAGGCTTCCATGGCCACCGTTGGTGACGTGCACAGCGCCCCTGATCAGTAGGCAGGCCTGTCTCTTTAGCCAGATAGCTTTGCTTGGGTCAGCCGCTGCTGCCCTTGCGCCACCATGCCACAGAGCCATATGTGATCATAGTCACATGACTGTCACGTATAGCCAGTACATCTATTTTGGTTACATGCCCCAGGATTTACCCCAAATTCTGCGGCATGTCCAGAAAGATAGGCTCGCCTTGCGGGTGAACTTTTCTAGATGCGAATTCCAGCTGGAGTGCTATCTAGGATTAGCCCCAGATATTTTGCTTCGTTCGCAAATGCTGAAGCATAAGATAGGCACAACAGCATGAAAAAAACAGTGACGTTAATATATTTTGCTTATAGACGAGTATTTTAAAAATGGAAATAATTTCATTAAATAAGACATTTTTCTGGCCCGTCCTCATGTTTCTTTTAACCATTCTTTAACATAGGAATAGCCATATTTACCACGTACAAATACACCTGTTTTATTCTTTCAGTAAGGTTTCTTTTCGGTGCTTTATTAGTTTTTTTTCTTCATATTATTTTTATGATTATTTAAAATTAATATCCAATACCATTTTTAACTCAAAGCAATTTTTATTATAAATATACAAAATACACAAAAATATTAACCTTTACCTATAAACTAAGACTAAAAGCACGTAAGAAAAAATAAAATAAATAAACCGATACCGACTTCGTGACAATCAGTCAGACTGCAGTCATTTCTCATCTTGCAAGCTGCCTGCAGCAATTAGCAGAAATAGAAACTAACAGTCTGAGTTGCAGCGTAGCAGACGAGATCTTGTCGCGCTTAAATCAGAAAAACTAACGATATCCGGAAGATGATAAAACATTAGTTTTTAAGTCTATTTATTATTAAATAATCTTTAGACTGGACTAATAAATTTAATTAGTTTTATTTTCTATTTTTTGTTACCATATACGCGCTATAGTAAATTATTCATGTTGCTGTACAAGTTATGCGTGTGCAAAAATAGCAAATATTGGTAAATCGTATTAAAAATTGTGCGGTCTTAATTTTTTACTAAAAACTTAAAATATTTTTACTCCTGTTTTGATTTTTTTGTAATTATAATTTAAACTGGAAAGTGAGCTACCCTGCCATTGCATACAACGAAACTATTTCAAATTTTAAATCCAGTGGTGCCTTATTTTCGTTATTTTATTCATTATTCATTTTTATAAATATTGACTTTAAAAAATAAAATAAAATGAAAAAGGGTAACACGGAACACTTTTTTAAACAACTTTTAGTTATAATATTATACAAATGATTATAATTATTTTATGTAGTGTCTATGTTAAGCCTTTTTTAATCGGTTATCCTTTTTGTCTCAAAACTAATATTTCCACAACTGTAATTAGTTTTAATAAATAACTTACTTATAGCAACCAATCTTGGTAATTATTTACAAGTTGGGTGAACCCTATTTTTGGCCATATCTAGGTGAAAAATTAACATTTTTTAATTTATATTATTATGATAAAAAATGTCGTAAAAGAAAAAAATAAAGATTTCGATAGCTTTTTTGCCTTTAAAAGTTAAAAAAAAATAGTTTTTATGTTTTTGGATAAAACTTGTATTTTATCTTTTTTTTGATGTTTTTGATACTTAAAAAACGGACAATTTTAAAAAATGAATAAAAAAGTTAGTTTTTTAACTAAAAAATCAACTTTAAAATTTCAAAAAATCGGTCTCACGACTAGATAGCGGCGAAAATATTGGAATTCATGTTTTTGGATAAAATTACCATTTTTTCTTATATATTTTTTTTTATACATTAAAAAACTAACCACAACTAACCAAAACTCATTTTGACATCAATTTTGTTTTTAATTCTTTGTTTTTAAACGTAGATTGCGAAAAAAATAACAATAAGCTTAAAGACAATAAGAATTAAAGTTATTTAAGATTATTTGCAAAAATAACGATTTTTTGAACTCTCAAAGTTGATTTTCTAATTGAAGTAATAATGTTTTGATATTTTCGCTATCATCACCATAAATCCGCCGCGCCGTAAAAACAAAGAATTTAAAAAAATTCTGATGATCCATCAATTCATCTATTTTTTATGGCCAAAAATAGGGTTGACCCCACGTGGAAATAATTATCCTATTTTTTTTTTTTTTTTTTATTTTTTGGCGCAAGTAAATATAATGGCGGGAAACACATTGCTAATAGTTTGAGGGGCTTCTATTACGTCAATAATAAAACATGTTTTTTTACAACTTAATTGTATTTTATTTTAACTGTTTGAATATATACCTATCAAACATATTATAGCTCCTACCAAAAATATATCGCATATCAAAACAATAATACCTTTTAGAAATAATATAAATGAAAACAAGGTAGGTATTAATTTTTGCCAAGTTTAAATCTAGTGCTTCATTAGAAAATGTATCTTTTTATTTCACACCTTTACAATTCTATTAACTACACTTATAACTCACACAATCAAGCTAGGATATTTTCTCAACTAAATTTTTTATCCCAAATTTGACTTAATCTATTTGTTTTGTGTTTTTTTGTAATAATGTATCCATTTTTGGACCTAATTTTTAAAAATGCCTGTAATTTTAGGTAAAAACCTATTATTTTTGATAAAAAATATAAAACCAGGTATTTTTACCTTTATTTTTATATTAATTTTAATTTTATTCAGTGTTCGGGTTTTCCTTCCTTATTTTCTAATTCCTAAAAATTCCCTTAATTTACGCTTATAACTCAAACAATATGCTAAAATTAAAACCTCATTTTACAATTTTTTGAACTAAATTTTAATAAATGAAAATTTTTGGACTGTTAATTTGACTTTTAAAACGTTATGCAACTGACCCTCGGGACTTCCACGGTCTGGTAAAATTTAATTTTTGTGCCAAGTTGGTTTCCCATCAATAACACTAAAATCTTGGACTTCCATTATCCTTATTTGTTAATTGATACACAACGTTTCGGCTAGTTATGTATCTTCAACCGTTTTTAAGTGATAACTAAAAACTATTCCACCAGACTACATATTTACATCACAATTCCAATCACTCCAACGGAACCAACCAAGGGGTCATGCGTACTTTATATAGCCGCGCAGTAATCTTATGTAACGGTAAGGAAAAAAAGATAAAATAAGTAATATAACTAGGGATCTTAAGCAAAACGGCTACAGTGAGAGCTTGGTTAAGGAAACAATTGACAAATATTAAGATAAGACAAAAGGTTTTAACTTGAACTAGACTATAAATGACCAAATATTTATGACAATGCCATATATCGGAAAAGATCCGCAGAATTGCAAATAAGTATAATATTAAAGCGGTATTTAAATCCCAAACCACTCTACGAAGTATTCTTACTAAGACGAGACCGGACAACAATGTTTCAAAAAATGACTGTATTTACCACATTTCCTGTGAATGTGGTGAGGTATACATCGAGGAAACAAAAAGACTACTCGAAATTAGAGTTAAAGACCACAAAAATAATACGGAACGGGTTGAAACGTCGAAATCAGGGATGGTCAAAACAACACCACATACAAGGGTTGGAAGCAAAAATTAGTCATAAGGAAAAGAAAATTTACAGAAGCTGTAATAATTGGAAACAACCAAAATGTATTTAGCAAACATAGTGTCGACATTCCAAATATCTGGTAGCCGTTGCTGAACTGTGAAAAATCGATCAAGCTTTGGTGAACAACGCATAACAAATAAGTCGTAGCTTTTAAGTTATCACTTGAAGACGGTTGAAGATACATCACTAATCAAAACGTTGTGTATCAAATAACAAATAAAGACAATGAAAGTCCAAGACTTTAGAGGTATTAAAACCATAACATTGTCTAACACTTTCAAAGGAACGTTGGTTTCTTCTGTTCTTTAATATGGTGAAATAGAGAATGCACCACGAAGAGACAAAACTTTCTTTCAGACTTGTTTATTCTAAAAAAGGTATTAGAATCCTGAACATGAAAAATATAAAAAAACTAATTTTAATAACAATATTAACCATAGCCCGTATAACACTCATTCGTACGGTATAATCACAGGGAAGTAAAAATATACCACCGGCTACATTAAAGTATATATCTACAACAATCACTAATTGGAAACTCTTTCAAATGATCCAACAAATATAGCTTAAAGAAACACACGAGAACAGATCTGACGTTTATTACAAAAACATGCTCTCAGAAAGATAGATGGCTGTAAAAAACAACCCCTCGGAAATAATATATCAGGCTGGATGCGCGCGAACGCTACATTTATCCAGACAAACGCGGCATTTATCAAGAGCTCTGGCTATTTCCAGAAGGCTAATATGTGCCGCTCTTTGCCGCAGGTTTGATTAATTAGGAGGAGCAGCATCACAAATTGTAAAAGCTAGGTGTAAAAAGTGGTTATATATAATTTGTTTGTGTATTCAAGTCACCTGCTAAAACGAATAAAAAGTACATTTATGTGAAGAAAAATGGAATTTACCTAATTAAGTGCTTGTTTTGTTAAAGCAAAGAAGTTTATAGTTTTTATTACACGAAACGTTTCAGCGTGTTTTCCCCCACCATAATTTCGTTGCCGTTCCCCGCAATGGTATAAATTACATGTAAAAAATTGGGAAAGTTGTGTCAAGTGGTTTTTAAGATATTTGACTTTAAAAATCGCCAATTTTACTACTGACTGACAGATTTTGATATATAGGGCACTTTGAGGAAGTAGAAACTTGAAATTTGGGAAATATGTTCTATATTTTGTGGCGGATTTATGTTAAAGTATGTTTTCTAAGGGATAACTCATCTTAAAATTTTCTAGAAAATGGAACCACTTTGGTCCTGGTCCCGGGATATAGCGAACTGAGCCTGCTTGGCTCTGTTCACCACTAACCCTCAACAAAATTCAGAACACTAATCTACGTTTTGATGGCAAGTCGGCCAACGTTGTCAAGATAAAATTAAATAAAAAACAAAATAGAAATTAAAACTCAATTTTTAACAAATTTTGGTTTAAAACTTTAGAAAATTCTAAAAGCTTTTTAATATTTATGACGTTTTATTATAAATGATATATTAGTTTTTATTAGTTAGTTTTTGGTTTTGTTGTGGGTTTTTCCTTCCTCAAGGCAAATTTTCTCTTAAAATAAATAAAAAACAAGTAAAAATTCGAAAAATTTTAATTAAAGAGTTTCAGATAATAGTCCAAGTCGGCAAGATCAGCCCCAAGGAATATTTAAAAAATAATCTTTACCTAACTGTACTAAAAATAGGTACAAGATTGCCCATTTATTAAGGGCCTAAAGGGTGTAAAAAGTCTGATGCTCACGGTTTTAATGGGCGATAGTGGAGCCCAAAACAAGTCGAAAAAACCAAGAACATATGGGTCAAAAGTTAACTGTTTTCGACATATGGCCTTTTAAAGTTTAACAAAGTTGGCAACACCGCGCCCGTTTCATCGAATCGAGTTGAGCGTTTTTTGCCAGTTTTGCATATTTACACTTTTTTAGGGAGATTTTTATTTACATACAAATAATAAAAATTACTTCTTGCAATTTATTTTGATATTTAATTTGAAATTAAATTTATGTAAAAAACAATGCATTATTGTTTGGTTATTATTTGTAATTAAAAAATAATTGTACTCACCACAAATAGGCTAAATATTTATTATAAGAGTACAAATTATTATATTTTAAAACAGCACTTTTTTATTTTGCTTAAAGAATAAGATTTCTCGGTTGCACACATCTTGTTTTCAAAACTCTTGGACACTACAGTTCTAAATGTATAACATATCCGCATTTTTCCCGATTTAAAAACCAACAAAAAGGTCACGGACGGTGAACAAGTAGTTACAACTGACTACACAAGGCTTCTAACCTCTAGGTAGCTCTGTTGCCAATTGTTTTTTAAATTTTAAACTGGGGAAAAACTTATTATTATTATTATTTTTTTAATTTGTGGATTAAAACATTTAAAACTTAGTTTATTTTATTAACAAACGAATCTACTGATAAGCGATTAAGACAAAAGTTTCCAGTTCTTAGAAATAATTGCTTTCAAAGTTTAAACTTTGACATCGTTTAGACAAAAATCTGTTAAGTTTTGACACATATGTCATGTGAGCTTTTCGACTCTGCTTAGTTTTTGGCAGAATTTTAAATTGGAACCATGAAGGATTTATTACTATTTTATACTATCGTTTGAAAAAAATACGACTATTTAAAAAAAGTCAATCAACGTCGTAGTTAAAACGGTTATGTACATAAATACATTTATTCTGAAGATAATCTTTAATTTGTTCAAAATCTTACATCACAAAATCATAGTCATATATATCGTTGGGTTTGTCTTTGAAAGAGTAAAATATAGGGTCTCTCATTAAAAAAAACAACTTGGTATCGCCAACCTGTACATACAAATGCAAAAAACCTAAAACTATTATAATAAGTTAAAAACACGTTTACAAAAAACAAGTTTTATAAAAAGCCTAACTTATAGTTTATGAGAAAATATATAGGCCTCTACTAAACGGACCACCCAGTATACTTGCAAAATATTATTGTAATAGAAATGTAAAAACTAGAGACTTACTTCTCCTTTTCACTTAGTATATCTTTTAAAAAAAAAATTTATCATTCCTTTTGAGGGTGTCTGTTATAAAATACATAAAAGTCTTTTTTGTTAAAAAAATCAATATTTTACCATTTTATTTATGGCTCTTTCCCCTTAAAAGGGGGGCAATTTCGGATGTGTAGTTTTTTTTTCTTAATTTTTTTTAAAAAACCTTTAAAAAAATTTTTTTAAAAGACTATATTTAAATTTTTTTTGGGGGTTTTTGGCAGCAAAATCAAGGGGAAAATTTTTTAAAATTTTTAAAGTTTAAAAAAAAAATGCCCGGGGTTTTTTTACTTTCTATGGGGTTGGGGATTATTGCAAAAGTATGTATCCAAAAATTTTAAAATTTTTTTAAAAATAACCATCCTTCTTTTTCTTTTTGGGGGTGTAAGTACAAAATTTTTAAAAAATTTAAAAAAATTTTAAATTAAAAAAAAAAAAATTGTAGTTGACAATTCAAGAGAAACAAAAACATCATTTATGAACATTTTCATTTATTTTATTACCAGAATTAGAAAAAAACATTATTCGTAAAAATCGAGCTCTAATAAACCTAATAATACTTTTTTGACATAAATAAAAAAAACAAAAAAATATTTTTTCCTTTCAGCCAGAACGCTGTAATATCTAAAATAAAACCAAAATCTGTTCACAGATATTACAATTTTTAGTCTTCTGAAATGCTTTTTCATGGTTACTTAGCTGGGCGTTATCTAATGAGTCCGTACCCCTCCTTTAAAACGATTAATTTTCCTGCATACTTAAGTCAATAATATTTGAAGGCATGGGGAATAATTTTTTTTTTTTGATAGTTCCTTTTAGTACCTCATATTTACCGTTAGAAATTTCTTTCCTAAAGCTACCAAGGAATTCCCTACGCTTAGACCGCCATCCCATTTTTTCCCTTTTCCATGGTCTTTCAGAAAACCAGTCAGTGTTATAACAGTCTTTGGCAACTTTTGGTCTGACACCTTTTACCATTAAAAAATAAAAAATTTTAAATTTCGTACCGTCGATGGCGTCACTCCCCCCAACTATTTTTTATACAAGAGAACCCTTTTTTAAAAAATTTGGGTTGGGGGTGAGCAACACCAAGGGGGGTATCACAGAAAGATTGATTTTGGGTTTTTTCCCGAGCAATTTAAAAATATCATTGTGAAAAAACAGCTTGTTTTTGACCTCCCCAAAAAGCAGTCTGTATTTCCTGGGATATTTGCAAACACAATTTTTGAAAGCCATGGTATGACTTCGCCTACCGTCAAGTTCTTTTCATTTATCGAGAATTTGGTATTGATGATTTCTGTTAGATATGTGTTGCATAAAACTTTCAAATGACGATTTTAAAAAGTTTCAAACCATTTCTTTATTGGTTGATTTTATTTTCATTTATAAAACTTTTCAGATTATTTTCTTTCCGGATACTACCATTATTTCTGTATTAAGTATCCATATCCAGTATGTAACATTATCTCTAGAAACATGTTCATTAAATTCTAAACTACTATACCCCCTCTAGTGATCGTATCGTTTTTTTCCAGGACACATTCACTTGTTTCCCCGCGTTCAAAAAATTCTCTTACCTTTCTATGTATTTCAATAGTTTTCGTATTTGCGGTTTTTTTTTTTTGATCTTCCTTTGTTCTTGTAGGGTTAACAAATTCGTTTTACCAAGTAGTCTATACTTTTTTTAGGCTTCCTGTTAAAATTTTTAAAAGATTTTCTTTCGTTTCTTGTAATCCCTTCAGGTTCTTTATATTCACTTGTAAGTACCTCAAGAAAGATAGCTTCTTTCACTTCATTCGAACGGTATATCAACATGTTTTGAACTTTAGAGTTGGGAGTATTAGATTTCTTCTTTAAAACTATTCTTTTTAATCAAAAATATTTTTACTTTATATTTTAAGAGTTTATTTTTATTGTTAACTGAGCTTGTAAATGAAATCGTATTGTATGCTTTTGCCGGGTCTCGTCTCACCCTTCTTCTACCCAAATCTTGCTTGCTAGTACTTGGGCGGTCATAAAATATTATAGGGGACAGGAGGG
This sequence comes from Listronotus oregonensis, assembly GCA_019359885.1. NCBI lineage: Eukaryota > Metazoa > Arthropoda > Insecta > Coleoptera > Curculionidae > Listronotus > Listronotus oregonensis. Next base: position 24,692 of record JAHBCN010006330.1, on the reverse strand, counting down.
TTGTTTCTTCAAAAAGCGCATTTCACCTTTTTTAATTTATTAAAACTTTTCTATGTCTTTTTGCGCTTGTTACCCAAATCTTTTGCTTTTTGCTCCGTCTTGATAAATCAGAAATTCTTTTATTTTTTCTGTTCACATTTTTTTTTCTATTTTTCCCTTTCCTTTTTTTTTAAACGGCTATGCCTCTGTATTTCTTTCCTTAATCTTCTTAATTGAAATTTTTTTTTCTTTTTTTCCCCTTTTTTTCCTGTAGTTTGTTTTGGCTTTTTTCTAATAAATAATTAATATTCTGTTAGGACTAATTATATAAGAATCAACTCCGACGCCAGCAATCATCACGGGGGCGTTTAGGCTTCGAGTTTGCCTCGGATTTGACATTGTAAAACCCGGGAAAACGATAAATGTTAAAACTTTCACTTTAAACTATTTGATGCATCCTATAGGTTAAAAGGAAATGCAATAAAAATTAATATTGCTAAAAAACAAAAATTAAATCAAGGGGGGTCGGGGGTTGATTGTATAAAAACATAATTTTAAAACCTTTGAAAAATACGATACGCCAAAAAATAAATAAAAAAAAAAATACGTGTTCATCTTCTATGCTTCCTACGAAACTCAACTAGTTCTTGCTTGATCTGGCCCTTTTAAAAGTGGGGGTGCTTGTTTGCCGAGAATTTCGAGAATTTACCGGAACTTGGTGTTGACTCAAAAGTACGAATTTTAAACCCCTTTTTAAAAAAACATATTCTGTTTTTTTAGGCATACTTCTATGTGTTTAAAAACCCTTATTTTTTGTTAAAATTCCTGAGCAATTTTATTTATTTTTTAATTGCACTGTTTTCATATATTTATTAAAAAAAAAACATACCTGGTTGCAACCTCGGAGTTGATATTTTTAAAAGAAAACTGAAAAAAAAATAGCATTTAATCAATAAAATTTTTAAATATAAATATGTTTAATGTTGAGAATAAAATAAATTATATTATAAACCTTTTAATTTTACCAAAAATTAATTTTTTATAAAGTTTTTTTAATGAAAAGGCTGGTTTTAAAAATTGTCCGTTTCTGTAGAACCCACCTTATGTAAAATTAAGGTATAAATTTATTAGCACGTGTAGATTTTAATTAAAATGCAAATTTAAATAAAGACGCCAGCAATCATCACCGAGGCAGGGTTAAGCTTCGAGTTGTTTGCCTCGGATTTGACATTATTGTAAAAATCCGAAAAAACGATACAAATTTAAAAAAACTTTCACTTTAAAACTTTTTTGATGAAACCTATAGGTTAAAGGATGCAAAAAAAATTAATTTGCTAAAAAAAAAAAAATTAAATCAGGGCCTGAGGTGGTTGATTGTATAAAAACATAATATTACCTTTGAACAATACGATACCCCAAAAAGATAAATAAATAAAAAATACGTGTTCACTCTTCTATGCTTCCTACGAAATAACTAGTTTTTTTGCGTTAGATCGACCTTTAAAGTGGGGGTTTTGTTGCCGAGAATTTTCGAGAATTTACGAACTTGGTGTTGACTCAAAAGTACGGTTGCAAATTTTAACCCATTATAAAAACATATTCTGTGTTTTTGATGCATACTTCTATGTGTTTAATAACCATTTTTGTTAAAATTCCTGAGCAATTTTTTTTATTTATATTTTAATTGCACTGTTTTACATATTTATTGAAGAAAAAAATACCTGGTTGCAACCTCGGAGTTGATATTTTTATTAGAAAACTGACAAAAATAGCATTTAATCAATAAAATTTTTAAATATAAATATAAGTCAATCCCTGAGAATAAAATAAATTATATTATAAACCTTTAACCTTTACCAAAAATTAATTTTTTATAAAGTTATTTTTATATCCGAAAGGCTGGTCTTTCAAAATTGTCCGTTTCTGTAGAACTCCACCTTATAGTAAAATTAAGGTATAAATTTATTAGCACGTGTAGATTTTAATTAAAATGCGAATTATAAAGATATAAATTCTTAAAGTAGAAAAAAGAAGTACGTTATACAATTTAGAAGCTCATTACTAATGTTAAACCATGTTTAAAGTTTTTATAAATAAATCTATAGCCTCAGAATTTTTTTATGAATGTTATTCATTAAAAAAACTAATTATCGAACACAAAAAAATACCTCAAAGGGAAACATATATTTTAAAGATCCTTTTAACATTTAAACACACGAAAATAATCATAAAGCTTCCACAGCTACGTCATAAACCAACAAAATCAATTTCGGTGTCCACAGGACGGCCATTATGCCGCAATCAAAACGCCGAAACATCATAAATCGCAATCATAATCGGCTTGGTTTGTTTCGCACCAGTTGATGGCATGTTTGTTTTAAATAAAGTGTTGCGTTTCGTGTGTGGTAGAAGTTTGCAAAACAAGCCCTGATTCTCAGCACTTAATTCGTAAACAAACGGGAAGTTTTGAACAGGAAAATTTTTATCTGTAGAGGGTTATTATTACAAAAGTTATTTTACAGAAATAGGTTGTACTGAAAAATAAGTTTAAATATTAAAAACGAGTCATTAAAAGCTTGTATTTCTATGCCACCGCATGTTTATTAAATAGATACAGCTTATAATTAAAAAGAAAAACAATCAATTGTAGATTAGCATCCTAATCAAGGCTTTAAAAAATGTGTTTTTTATTTAATACCCAAGTAATTTTTAAATATTGGTCTGCTTAATAGATCGTTTTTTGATGATGATTTTTTTTGCTCTAAACGTACTTTGAATAGACAACCAACACGGATACATAATTTGATTCAAATTCAACAGTAGTCTAAATACTAGTCAACATAGGGATAGTGCTTGCACTAGTGCAATAGTGACTACTATTTCTTTTTAAATCTGATTGTACTTTAATTCTAAATAAGAGTATCGAGAAGGTGACAGACAAGGAGAAAGAATTGTGGCAAATATTATACCAATAGAGACCAACTTAAATCAAAGATTCATTGTTACATTAAAAACGGTAAAAGAAAATGAAGTTAATAATTTAATTAGCATACAAGTCTAGAACAGAGATGACTCCACAAAGAGACAGAACGTGATAAAAACGTTTTTCTTGTAACCTAGAGTTTTCTAGGTTATAGTTTTACTCAGCATGGAGACAGTTACCATCGTAAAAAACAGGCAAGAAAGCAAACGGAAAATGCACTCTGCTGGGATGGCCAGACATATCTTGATGAAATATGCATCAGAATAGACTTGCCCAGAAATACGCGAAAGCCCAAAAGAGGTACATAAATGCTACTGGTTTGAATAAAATAGAAGCAAAGAGTATCTGGTAGGGATAGATAGGGATAACAAAGGACTTAACTCACTAAAACTGATGCAAATAAGCAAAATTAATGATTACCGGACGTAATAGCAGTACAAAGACAACATTGAAGACTATAACGACAGCCTAATCTGCTGGGTATTATTTAACCAGGACGTCTCACTTCGCCTTTTAGAAAGTGCAAAAAATTAGCACAATAAAAAAATACGCACCAACAATGAGAGCTAAGGAATTGAAGCAGCTCAGAAGTGCAATTATTATGTTATTCGTTAGAAGGTTGAAAATACTTATAAGAAATGCATATAATAGTTAAAGTGATTAAAGCATGATATAAAATTATTGTTGTTAATCTTAGGCCAAATTTTTCCTATTTCTACATTACGGAATATAGAGCAATTACTAGCCAAAGGAGGTTTTGGTAAAGGATAGAAGCTTTATTGATAATTAAAATACGGAATTGCATTTAAAAAATATAATAATCATAATGCTTGTGAATGTTTAAGAAATTGTCTTATCTTATAATCCCTTTAACTTCAAACCTATCCAATTCAATCTGATGCAATTTAAATCAAACATTGCTTCCGGTACATAAAGAAGTTCTTTAAAAAATAATTAGGCTCTTGTCATAAGATAGCTTTTGCCGCCCTGGGAATTTTCAATACAAACAATATTTTCTTTACAATCTATCATATAGCTGCTAATTAAATATGACAGGAAAAGGAAACTGCACCGATCTCTTACGTCTCCTTAGTAAAATAATTAACCGCAAGCAGGTATTTTTGTCTCATAAAATTTAATTATATTTTTATTAACAATTCATTATAAATCTACATTTTCCCTTTTTTAAAATAATCTTTAATTCCAGGACTATCATCAAAAAATTATATGATAATTCCAAGAAATACGTTTATTAGGTTTCAATAATCAAAAAAATCTTTCATATTTAAGCCAGAGTATGCAGTTAAAGTACTTAAATTGAAAATTACCATAATCCAACCACAAAAATTCCTAAAACGTTGCTAAAATCATAACATTTCCGTGGGGCTCCAAATAATAAAAGATAATTTAACATAATTTACATTATTTAGCAACTTATTTACAAAAATTACAGACTTTACATCCTTTTTTTCTTAATAGATGTGATGCCCAGTTAAATTTTAAAATTATATTTTTATAATATACGGTTTTTGAAGCAGCCAGACGGTGTATTAAACTACAATTACATAAGATTAATTTTAGATAAGCTGATAAATGGTTAAGATTTGACTTAATGCGATTATTTTTATATTTATATAAATAATAAGCTTGTAAAACAATATCCGTCTTCCGCCCCAGACATTAAGAGGAATTAAAGTAAATTAAAATCGTCAAGGGCAGCTGATCATGACGTGAGTATTTTAAAATTTGAGAGAGAAAATTATTCTCAAAGAAAAGAACAACCTGCTACTTAAGCCTAGAATACTTTTAGTTAGGTATTAAAATATATATAATATATATATATATATTTATATATATATATATATATATATATATATATATATATATATATATATATATATATATATATATATATATATATATATATATATATCATTTATGTTTAGTAAACTCTAACAATTTATTATTGCTAAATACTTGCTCAAAGAACGTCTTTATTGTCCAAAATTTTACAAAAATGGTCTTCTTTTGTGAACACTTTTCCGCACATCGCGGAAACTTTGGTCTAAATAATCGCACTTGTGCTTGCCATTCGTCGCATAGTGAGAAATTTAAAAGTATTTTACTTTCACGATGTAAAACTCAGTAAGACGCCGAAATGTCAGAACTGTTTGAATGTTGCCTGTAAAAATAGTGTTGCAGAAGATATAAATTAATCAATTCGTTGTCGTGCTCAAGAGTTAGAACTTAAAAATTACAACTTGGCGAATTTTGCAAAAATATTTAAATTTACACCCGTATAAGATTGTTTTGACCCAAGAATATATTGTAATAATATATTGTAATAAATTGCGGCCCAAAAATTCTTGAAATAAATTTAAATTAATTAGGCCAGAACTAACCTAAGGGCTTTTGAATTTGTCTAGATTATTCCTACGTTTAATTGAGCAAGGGCAGAATTGCCTTAACGGAAAAGTTTACTGTTACTACTTATAGTGATTTATCACGTCTGAAATATAATTGGGAAAAATAAAAAGCCACTTTAACTAACCAGAACTAACCATAACAGACCAGAACTAATGGCTTTTAAATTTGTCTAAATTATCCCTACGTAGAAGTTATTACCAAAATTTTAATAATTTTCAATATGGTATTTATTACAGGCCCTAATAATTCCAACCTTTTTGCGTCAAACCATGTAATCACTTATTAACTGGAAATTTTATTTAGGCTAACCCTTATTTTTGGGGCGCAATTTGGCTATTATTTTTACCTACCTGATGATTTGGGCCGCAATTTGAAAAACCCGATTTTAACAACTTTCTTTACGGTATATTACATCCGGGCGAATTAAAAATAAAAACAACTTAAAATGATTTTTTAAAGTTTTGGTGTAATACGAAAACATTTCAACATGTCTTTGCATGATTCTCTAAAGGATAAAAATGTGTCAAGTCCACTTTAAAGATATTTATTGTTATCTCTGTATTTTTCTGATCTTAAGTCAAAGTTATTATACCAACACAAGCTCTTTGAAGGGTAACAAATAGCATTTTATTTTTTCCGAGTATATTATCAGAAAGAACGCAAAACACCTTATCAGTATATCAAAAAAAAACAAAAATTAAAAATTTTAACTTGTCTTTCTATTCTGGAGCGACGATATATCTCTCTCAACCCTAAAGCCGAAAAAAACTGGGTCCATTAAAATCTCTTACTGGTTCGCGACTGTTTATTTTAGTCTTTGTCTTCTTTTGTTTTAACGTTCGTTTGTTTTAGAACTCGTTAGAGACGGCACGGCCGAATGGCCCCGGGTTGTGAATATATCGACGACTGTGATTTAGGGTCATAATGGGCAATAAATTTATATGGTATGGCAGTTGGATTGATTTTCAATATACTTAGAAAGGAGTGGGTGGAAGTTAATGGTAAAATTAGCTTGTATGAGATTAAGATATGTACAGTGCCCGCCAAAAATTTGGACACATATGGACATTTTTTTTTACTTAAAACTATTAAAGCGATGTTGTCGATACCATTAAAAAGTTAAAAAATTCTAATTGCTATGACATCTACGATATTAATACTAAAATTGTCAAGCACTCTTGTAATACTTTAGCTTCTTTATTGACTATTTTAATTAATAAATGTTTTTCTGAGAGAACCTTCCCTGATGCTCTAAAGTTGGCTAAGGTCCTGCCCATATTCAAAAAAGAAAATCCGAGTCAGGCAGAAAATTATCGACCTATATCGATATTGCCCATATTTGGTAAAATATTGGAGTCTACTCTGAAAGACAGACTTACGGTGTATTTTGACAATTTTAAAATTCTGGCCAGTGAGCAATACGGATTTAAAAGTGGCTGCTCCACTATAACTGGTATTTTGAAAGTCGTGAGCGACATAGTTGAGGGTTTGGATCGTAGTGAGCTAAGACTGGTAGCCTGTGTGATCTAAGCCGAGCCTTTGACTGTGTCTTCCACTCAAAGCTTTTGGATAAGCTGAATTATTATGGTGTTAATGAAGTACCCCATCGCCTCCTTGAATCTTATCTGCAAAAAAGAAAGCAAGTCGTTTCAATTCACAGTGGTCTCTCTGATATAAATTATCTAACTTCGGGCGTGCCTCAGGGCTCAATTTTGGGCCCACTATTGTTCATCATTTTCATTAACGACTTTAGCACTGCACTGTCACCCAATAAAAGCATATTGTACGCAGATATTTTACCATTATTACCTCTGGTATTGACGAAATTACTGTTAATCAACGCACTGACGAAGCTATTGCGAAGGCCCAAAACTGGTATTTCAGTAACAGCCTTAAGTTAAACACAGATAAAACTCAAAAAATTTCTTTTAGTTTTAATAATAACTTTATTCTGGGAGCACACGTCAAACTTCTGGGTCTTGTAGTAAACGATGGTTTAAAATGGTTTGCACACTAATACTCTGTACCAAATTAAGTAATCAAATATATTTACTAAAACAGATACACAAAACAGATACAACAGTCTTTTGATACGCAAATTTTGGTAATGGTCTATTTTGCCAACCTCCATTCCCTGTTAAGTTATGGGACTGTCCTATGGGGCAATTCATCTCATTTCGACAAAGCTTTTAAACTTCAGAAGAGGGCCGTGAGGGTCATTGCGGGGATCGGCCTCCTCGAATCATGCAGACCCTTATTTGCACAGTTTGGGATTATGCACCCTTGCATATAATATCACTATACTAAGGATATCATAGGAATCTTCAAATTTACTATTACTCCCCAGGCATCGATTACAAGCTTGGCACGGACCTCTCTGGATATTTCACTATATAATAAGCTTGACAACTCTGTACAAGGCTTAAATTTTTAAAATTTAAAACTACATTGAAAGAATTTTTATTACAAAAATGTTTTTATTCTGTCAAGGAATTTATGGAGGCGCCTCTAATAAATTAAATTTCATGTATGGACTATTTTTGTATTGTATATTGATCATATTTTGTTTATCACGTTTGTAATTTTGCGTTTTCTGTCGTATACCTTTAAATTTTATTTATGGTTACTCTGGTGACTTTTGTGACCTGCAACAAACATGTAAATGTAACGTTATCAAATAAATGTATATCTATCAGGGCCGGATTTAACTTTTTGCCCTCCATAGGCTAATAAATTTTTTGCCGCCCTAATATGTCAATATTTTTTGGATATCAGAACAAAAAATTTAACATTAAAAGAATGTTAACTACACTAGTAATTCTTATAAAAATTTAATAAACAAATTTAACAAAAGTAAAACATACAGAAAATTAAATAACAATTCTTTAGAACAATCAAATTTCATAATATAAAAAAATATATAAATATAAATGCTAAAACAAATAGGTCTTTTTTTGAACTGAGTAAATTTGGCGGGATGGCCCTTTGCTAAATATGAAAAAAATATAAATAATTTACGATTACAATTTTTTAAAATTAAAATAAATTTGCCGCCCATAATTTTGCTGCCCTAGACTTTAGCCTACTCAGCCTTTGCGGAAATCCACCCCTGATATCTATCTATCTATCTATCAAAAATTTTGTTTTAACTTATATATTAAAGAACTTAAACAAATTCCCACTACAAATTAAATATATAAGATTTAAACTTGACATTATCACTTTTCAAATGTTAGTTTTATACTGAACTAATCATAAATTTAAAATTACGCTTATTTTAACTTGCAGAATCCAGCCATGCTACTTCTTAACGCTTGTTAATCATTGGAAAGCAATTTTATATTATACATCTACGACTTATAAAACACTTAATTAAGCTTGGTTTATATTCAGTTAAATATGTTACCAATTGCCTAAAATTCAACTACTAGTTGGTGTTCTTAACCAATGTATTTTACTCTTACCCAGAAGTAAACACTAGAAAAGGTTTTTTTATATTGATCGGTCCAGAAATCTTGGTAAGAGAAACGAAACAAAGTTTCTGTAAAAGCCAGTTACCGCGAAATAAATTAGACTTGTTTAATTTATTTCGCGCGTTTTAAGTTTTAAAAGCTTAGTATTAAGGTAAACTGAATTAGGAAGTTGCGTTGCAAAATTATCAAGAACTACAGAAAAAAGTAAAGTAAATAAAAATTAAAAGAATATGAAAAAATACAGAAAATTTAAGAAAAGAAAAAAACACCATCTAAAGTTAAAATAAAAAAAATAACAATAAGAAAGGTCGTTAAATTTAAAATATTTTTAAAAGATCTTAAAATATTAATAAAGAGATGCAAAATTAAAAATTACCAAGATTTGTAGGTGATCTTCGACTACCCCTTATTATCCAATAATTATTAAGTAAGTGACCCATTATTTATATAATTGTAGATTTAATTAATTTCTGCCTTATTTAAATCTTTAAAATAAAAAATATTAAAAATACATGTTACTTATATAACATATTAGGTTTTTTAAAAATCGTAGAATAAAGAATAATTTTAAAGAATGTCTAGATAATTCATTATAAATTTACGTAAGGTGGTCTGTTTATAAGTTAACTTTACTGGTAGAGAACAGTTTAATTGAAATTTAAATGACATCAAGAAAATGGCGCCACTGTTATAAATGTAAAAAGTAAATTTTTTATGAATCTCTTCCTACAATCAAAGCAAAACCTTTTTCCGGTTTTTAAATTACTAGTACCTAAAAAACAAAAGAAATTTTATTTAAATATCATTAAAACAGAAACGTTGTGTTTAAATTAAAATCGATTATGATGTTATACCGCTAAAATTATTCTTTTTTATCAGCCATTTCTTCGACAGTTAATGCTTCCCATGCACAAAATTCGATGCCTCCCCTGCCGCCCGGAAGGGAAATAAATCCGAACGACGTTCCCCCAGTTGGCAGCTCCAATTACTCGAGCCAACGATGTGAACCCTTGAGATCCCCCGGGAACAGGCGGAATGAAACGGGAGAATCTTTTTGATGACGTCGGAATATTTGAGACGACGCCGCCAGTCCTTAGGCGCCATTTTTCTTTTCTCCGCGTTTTAAAGGGGAAAGAAAAGTTTATTTTACTTTGTGTCTAAGACTTGAATACGATATGCTTGTATTTACAAAGTAAAATGATTTTATAGGAAACTAAATTCGAAAACTTTGATTTTAACTTACTAGAAAGTTAGAATAAAAACTTGTAAATTATGTTGTCACAAACCCCCCCAGAATTATCAATAGCCAAAAAACCATTTAGGAATACTAATATGATATCAACAAAGTAGGACTAACTCTTTGCAAACCTGTTTGTATCTTAAGTTCTAAAGGTATGTACAAACCGAAACAACAAGGACAAACGTTTTTCTTAAGGTATGTACACTCCGAAAAAACTTACAAGAACAAATATCAGCGAACAAACGTTCTTTTTTGGTGTAAACAGTAAAAGCGCGAACAAACGTCTGTTTGTTCTTGTTCATACATGTTCAAGTAGAGGTCAGGTATGTACACACCGAAAAAAAAACAAGAACAAACATCAGCGAACAAACGTTTTGCTTCAGTGTAGACAGTTAAAACGGCGAACAAACGTTTGTTTGTTCTTGTTCGCACATGTTCCAGTGGACGTCGGTACATCAAAGAGCATTTGTGTTTTTATGGTCATCTTTAACTATTCCAACTAGTCGAACAAGAGTAAACAAACATTTGGTTGCGCTATGTAGACAGAAAAAGCGAACAATAAACCAAAAACACATACAAAGAAAGTGAACAAGAACGAATGTTTGTTTTTGTTTGTTTTGTCGATTGTGTACATACCTAAAGAAAAAAATTTTCGTCGTCATCCATAACTTTTCCAACTGTCAAAGAGAGTGAAAAATATTTGATTGCGCTATGTAGACAAAATAACGCAACAATAAACAAAGAACACATACAAACAAGGTAAACAAGAACGAATGTTTGTTCTTGATTGTTTTTTCGGTTGTACATACCTTAGTAAGAATACAAGCGAACATTTGTTTGTGAGTAGGTATTTACATTAGACGTTCGATAAAGAAACAAAAAGGGTGGCGGACAGGGGCAAAAATTTGGTTGATACGCCGTCACCTGTAATATGGCATTTTTCTATTGCAATGTGTTCATTCAATGCCTCGCAAGCGGACACCTTAGCGGATACAGGGGGTAGATATAAGGGCTTAACGTAGCAATTTGAAAGTATCGTAATATCGAAAAAAAAACGGTATTTTTCCAAATATCGTGAAAATAAATAATTTTTTAAATATGTTCTAGATTTGTGGCGGATTCATGTTTCAGTATGTTTTTTGGGATTGCTCGCCTTACAACTTTTTGGAACATGGGACCACTTTAGTCCAGGTTCAGGGGTATAACGAACTGAGCCGGCTCAGCCCTATGACCCCTATAAACTTGCAGATCGCCTGCAATAAAAAAGAAAAATCCCCCTTAAAACCAAAAATTAAAAAAACACTTATGCACGTTTCGGTGGAAAATCGGCCACCGTTGACAAGATGAAAAATCAAAAAAGAAGTTTAAACTAAATTTTAGAAAATTTTGGATTAAAAAGTTAGGAATTTCCAAAAGCTTTTATACTATTTATGACAAAATATTTTCACACGAGACTAAAATTGTCGTTTTTTTGCCATACTAGTATACAGGGTATTTTGAATTGTCGAATGTGTCCTACAATCATAGAATCAAACAAGTGAACACCAATTTTTTATTCGAGATTTGCATTTTTCTTGAAATTTTACTGTTATGTAGAATAACAACAAATTTGTCTTGTTCGCATACATGTTCGAGTAAGCATCGTCATCAACCATAACAAACAAGAAAAAATAGCAAACAAACGTTTTTTTAGTGAGATAGCTTAAAATTCAACTATTACGTTCGTTTATTCTTGTCAATAATCGCATAAAAAGAGTGAAATTTCGTCTAAATCCAACGGAAAAATATTTTACATATTTGTTTAGAGTCAAAATTTTTTGATTTAACAATTAACACATACAGGGTGGTCCAGTATCGAATAAATTATTCCAACTAAAATGTTAATATCGTGATATACTTGTATATATTTTCAGAATTTATACATTTCTGAGTGTTCATTAAGGTTAATTTAGGTTAAAATATTTTGGTTTATTGTCCCAAATATACAGGAATATTTAAAATTAAATATTGTTTTTTGGTTTGTTCCATCAAGACATTTTGTGCCCTGCACAAAAATGTCCTATTTAAAGATGTTCCTATTGACCTTAAGAACAACATACTTAAATTTAAAAAAAAATCGTTCAAGAGCCAGAATCCCATGTTATGTGTGCCATGTCCTTTAGATAGTCCGAATTTAGTTACTAACTTTATTTAAATTGTTAATTAAAAATAAAATAATTTAACCAACTATTAAAAAACTAACAATGTAATTTTTTTAAACATTTTTATTGGATTAGATGCATTTGCATTCTGCGATGTAACCTTTAAAGTCGGACATAGGGTATGCTTACCAAAATATGTTTAGAATTTTAAGGAGGACGCCAATCACAAATTAAAAAAAAAGTAGAGGACTCATTTGAAATAAGATAGTTGGACCAAGTCCAGACTTTCTGAAAAACTCTGTAAAGTTTTTTAAAAATTTTGTTTTAAACCACAAAACTTTTATTCTAAACTCGTTTTTCTTAAACGTCAAAAAAAAATTAATGGGGGCTATATATATACCCGGTTTTTTTTGGAAATATATGACGTTCGTCAATGTCATCAATAAATGAAAAACGTCATTGCATCATAGTTTAATTGTCTGGTCTGTGGTATACTTAAAATTAGAAGGGGCTGTACACGAAATTACTTTTCAACATTCTTAGAGAAAAATACTTAAAATTCAATTTTTTGATTTTTTACCTACGAGTCTAAAGCTAAATAAAAAAAAAAGTGATATGATGTGATGAGTATAGAGTAGGTACGTATCGCAACATTACGAAAAAAGTTAATATCTCGTTCACTTTCGCCTAAGGTACCCTATAAGACACAATTGTAAAATTTTATTGTGCAGCAAAGCAACTGTTGGAGCAGTTAATTAATGTTGCATGAGCGGCTTGCTAATCAGGTGACTAAAACGTCCTGTTTTGCTCCCAATAAGGTCGCTACTATTAATAACAATAAACCGAATGTGCCGATAATCGTCTTACGAGAACCGGCCGCCAGGCGAATGTGCAAGAATTTCCGAGGGCCCATTATCATTTGTTAGGTTGCTTTTGTATGGCCGACTGTTGACAAAAAGTAGAGTGGTAGGTATTCTGCTATTGGTCAATGCCCATTGAATTCAATGGTTTTTGTTTGAGACAATTTGCAAAAGATCGAACCCGTCGAACGTGAGAATCGGAGAGGAGTCAGAATGTTATTGTTTCTGTGGTCGTTAAATTCTTGTTAGAGGTGCCTTTTATTTTAATTTTTACGTCTGTGTTTTTTCCCGTAATGATTCAGAGCTTCAGCAGCATTTTTATGACTTCCGATTAGTTTTTTATTATTTTCGACATCGTAATCAGTACAAATCTTTTTCTTTAAGGGTTATTTTTATATAGAGATGTCAATCTGCAAGGTTAGTTGAATTTATGAATAATAAAAAAGTTTAAGTACAGAGCTGTCAAAACTTGAAGTACTTCAAGTAAAATTTTACTTGAAGTACTTTTTTGTACTTCAAGTATTTTACTTCAAGTACTTTTTATCAGGAGGTACTTGTACTTGTGCTTGATTAGTTTTTATAAAGATACTTGGATTTTTACTTGATTTGACCAAGTAAATTACTTGAAGTATTTATTTAAGTACTTGAAGTATTACGATATACTTGAAGTAAAAAAAAGTACTTCAAGTAAAAAAAGTATTTTTAGTAAAGAAAGTACTTCAAGTAAATAAAAGTACTTGAAGTAAAAATCAACCAAATACTCGAATTTACACGCCTTAGATAATCGTACAAACAAGTTAAAACAAGAAATACGCGCAACCGCTTCTGTTTCTATTGTATTGCATTACAGCGCTTATTTAAATTGGATCCAACAGCAAGACAAGTGTAACTATTACTGAGAATTAGACTTTTTGTTCTTTAAATCGGTCTTGTGTCAACGTGAAAATTATAAGTGCTCTGGTCTGGTGAAAACAAAAAAGAAAGATACCTAATAGTAGAAGTAAAAAAATGAGTTGTTTTATTTAAAAATTATAAATTTTTATCTTTTTACTTTAAAACCTTATTTATATTACGCCTATTATTCCTGAATTAGAAAATATTTTATATTTATAAAAAAGTAAGAGATATAATAATATGCAAACAGTTTGTGAATATTATAACTTATTACCTCCATTTGAACGAAATCCCCTGTATTTTAATGGGCAACTTAAACAAAATTTCCACTAATAAAATGGAAACGAGATCAAAATTGAAGTTAGGTTGTTCTGACTTGATTTTGTGTTAATGGAAATTAAAATTTTTCCCAAGAATAGGTTTTGGGTGCTAACCTGGTGTAGGCACCCATATGAAAACACTCGCTTTTGACAGATGTATCGGATGCCAACGGGTGCCAACGTCAACCTGTTGGCAACCAAGGGAAAAACCCATTTTGGTGAAAACCAATATTTCCTATAATAGTTTAAGGCCCAAGCGCTCACCCGAGTACGGCATTGTAGGCCTGTTGCCATAAATTTACATACGAAATTTTATATTATTTCGGACATCGTATGCATAAGATCCCAACTTAAAACGGGACACTTAGCAACCCTACTTGTGTTCCTAACTATAGTTTTTACCCACTGGCCTACTTTCCAATGACGTAGCGCTCAGTCCTTAAAGCTTTTGGAGTTGTTGGAAAACCCCGTTTTGAGGAATAAACCCTCTAACTTCCTTACAAAAATACTACTCAAGTATAATTTGTTTTACCCCAAAGTATTTTAATCTACTCAAGTACTTTTATGAACTTCAAAGTACTTTTGGTTTGCTTCAAGTACTTTGTTGACTTCAAGTACTTTGTTTTACTTCATACTTTGTTTTACTCAATACTTTGTTTTACTTCAAGTACTTTGTTTACTTCAAGTACTTGGTTTACTTCAAGTACTTGGATTTACTTCAAGTAAAATACTTGGATGGTACTTCAAGTACTTTTTTAATATACTTGAAAATGCAAGTACATTTTAATGAATACTTGGTACTTGTACTTGAAGTACTATTTAAGAGTACTTTGACAGCTCTGTTTAAGTATAAGGTAATCTTCTGGCTGGAGGTGTCCATTTTAGAATATTTATTATTATTATTATTTTCTTTAAATTTTGCGATGCCCTTACTTAAAATAATAAATCCCAAAAATTGCTAACGAAAAATGATTTTTGACTTTACCGTTCTTAAAATGTAACAATCTTAACTAAGCTTTTAAATCAATATGATGGCACCACAGGGGAAAAGACGGAATGTCACAAAATATCAATTAAGAGTTTAAGAGAAAATCGATCTTAAAGTTTGGAACTTCTAAGATTCTTTAACTTGAAAATGAAATGGTTAAAATACAGGGTGTCCGGAAATGACGATGAAAAATTTTAAGGTACGATTTTACATAAAAAGATATGAAAAAAATCATATTAACCTAGGTCCAGAAATGCTTTAGAGGAGTTAAGGCTTGAAGATGGTGTCATAAAAGTGATTTTTATTTAATTTATCAGGATCTACTTACAATACAAAAATAACTTTTACGTATAAGTTAGAGAATTGAAGGTCACTTTTGAAATATCAGGTGACCCATATTGCAATCAGTGGCGAGAAACAAAGGGGGTTAGTTATTTGGGGTCATTTTTTTCGCCAGTATATTTTCGCTATCTTTTAAATAAATTATGTTTTTTTTTTATATTTTTACGTAAAAAAGGGTGCCTTGGTATATAGTCGTATAGTCGACGGTTTTCGAGATAAACGGACTTAAAAAGGGCGATTGCAGTGCGTAAATACAGTAAACACAGGTGAATTTAAAAATGTACCCAATGTAGTAGGTACCAGTAAATGCGTTTTTCTTTTTGGCAATGGGTGTAAAAGAATCACTACATTTAAAAATAGTATTCAAGGATTTTCTTATTTTTATTACCTAGCCTGTTTACTGTATTCACGCACGTCGTCCTTTTAAGTCCGCTTTTCTCGAAAACCGTCGACTATAAGACTTTATACCAAGGGCACCTTTTTTACGTAAAAATGTTTAAAGAAACATTATTTATTTAAAAGATAGCGAAAATACACTCGGCGAAAAAAAATATGACCCTAAATAACTAACCACCCCTTTGTTTCCACGCCACTGGTTGCAATATGGGTCACCTGATATTTTCGAAAAGTGACCTCCAATTACTCTAACTTATACGTAAAAGTTAATGTAATGTGTTAATGTTGTATTGTAAGTAAATCTAAATAATAAATTAAATTAAAATCAATTTTATGACACCATCTTCAAGGGCCTGTAGCTCCCTTTGGAAGCATTTCCGGACCTATGTTAATACGAACTTTTTTTCATATCTTTTTATGTAGAATCTTACCTTAAAATTTTTCATCGTCATTTCCGGACACCCTGTATGTTAAATGTTATTTAAAAACAATTTATTTAAAAGTACAATTTTATAAAACCAATAAAAAAAAAATTAAAAAAATAGCAATTTTTATCGCAAAAATGAGGAATGTCAAAAAAAACCTAATTTTAAAGAAAAAAGGAGAAATGTCCAAATTTATGAGGTGAGCCATTAGTTGTAGTATTGATTTGTTTTGTTCCATATTAATTTAGCCTAAAAGTAGTATTCTATAAGTAAATTAAAAAAAAAGATATAGTTCGCAATTTTACTATTGTTCTTTTTTCATTTTTAGGGAAGGGGAAAACCTTACAATAGTTGGGGACGTCCTGAGAGAGAACTTTTTCAAAGCTTGCAGATCTTTAAATTTTGAAAATTTAAAAAAACCGATAATTTATAATTTCTTGTTTTTTATTTTTGGATGGACATTTTTTTTTTTCCTGTGTCTCATATTTAGACGGGCTACTAACGGACTTGCCGTATTCTTCTATGTACGTTTTACAATATTTTTGTTTCACCGAAAAAAAATTTAAATTAAACCCTCAGGGAAACCCAACAAAAAGGTTGCCTGAAAATATTTATTGTGTGGCACCCCCCTTTTAAAGGGTACAGGTCCTGATTACCTTACTAAAATAATGTTTAGGTTAGCTATTTTGATCAAAATAACACACACGAAAATTTCCCCTTGCAAACACCAAACCACTGATGAACTAAGACGAAAAGACTCTGCTTTATATTCAACATCTGCAATTTCCCAAAATTTTTACATAATATACCAAAAAGTATAATAATAAGTAAAGAAAATTTTAAGCCGGACCTTTTGGGGGTAAAAAAGTATATTGAGTTTTACGACTACCAGTAGCGGGAAAAAAGAGAAATCAACAATTTTTGGGGGAACGTACTGTACAGAAGATGTCATTATACTAAAATATAGATGTTTCTCTACTAAATGGCGACGCTAACTCAATTTTTGTTTTTTTTAACATTTCCTGTTTTTCCCTGTAGTCTTAATATTTTTTTTTTTAATATTGTTTTTTTTAATTTAAAAATTTTTTTTTTTTTTTTCTTGAAATCAAATATTTTCTTAGGAATTTTTATATTCCACTGGTCCAAAAGGCTACAACAATATTGTGTTTATTGTAATAAAGTTTGGAGGAATTCATAAACAAAATTCCTTTGAATTAAAGGTTCTTGTTGATTATCCCAAAAAAATTTTTTAACCCCCCCGTTCGGTCTTGGTCCCAGGGTCTAGAACCATTGATGCTATGAATAGGCAAATTATCTAAAACAAACTTAAGACCTAACAAAATTCTGTGATTTTGAAATAAAATTTTAAAAAAAAAAACTGTCAGTGGCTCCTCTCAATCCTTTTAGTATTCAGGGGCTTTTTATATTATTACAAAGTTTTTTCTTTTTTAGTTTAATGCAAAAAAAATATATGTGCGCTAAAACAATCTTTATTTTAGCCATGTCAAAAAAAAAACAAAAAAGAAAAATAAAATAAGGTTTTTTTTTGTACACCGTATATCCATTTTTTTTTTTTTTAAACGTCTTCCTTAAAATCCTTTTTTTAAAACGCCTTTGTAGATTTATCACCCTGTAATCTTCAGATCGGCCATAGGTCTATTAAGCGATTTAGTATGTATTTGTCAACTAGCGAAAGTTAAGAAAACTCACCGTTGAAAAAAAATTTAGGGTTTCCAAATAAGAAAGGACGCCGGCTTATCTCAGAAAAAATTTATCCCCAAGGGGTTGGGGAAAAATATTTTCAATAAAAGTGGTCAAGAGAAATAACTGGAAACTATTTGCAAGTTTTGAAATGGCAAGTGGGGGTAACTGAAATTTTAATCTAAAAAAAGATGTTTTTTGAATTTTCACTTAAGAAAAAAAAAAATTTTTTAAAATCAAGCATAATTTAAACCTTTTTTTTTTACAATTTTGCTGTATTTCTAAAAATAAAGTGGTGGGGGGGGTTTAAAAAATTTTCCCAAAACACCCCTGTGTCTTTGATTTTAAAAACTTGGGGAGTTAAAAAAAACTATTGGGGAATTGATTTTTTTTTTTTAACTCGTAAATATCGCATTAAGACGAAAAGGTTTATAACCTAAATTAAAAAGGGTTTTTTTTTAAAAAACATAATTTATGTGCCATAAAATTTTTTTTTGGTTTTAAGTTTTGAGATATTAACGTATAAAATTTTCTTTGTCTTAAATTTTAGGTAAGGAACAAAATATCGAAATACGGTTTTGGAGCTTGTTTAAATTTGCTACTTTTTTTAAAAAATTATACCCATGCATTTAATTTTTTTTTGAAAATTAACCATTTCTATCGGAATTTCGAAAAAAACCCCCAGGGCGACATTGAAACAACAAAACTTTAAATAAATAACTTTATAGCAGAAAAATAGCTCTTTTTTTAGACCGTTTGTTAAAATCGGCTTAGCCGTTTCGAAGATATAGCCCGCCGGTGGGGGGTATGAAGCAGGGGGTTTTGGCCACGGGTTAAAAGGGGCGGGGGGGGAAAAATTTCGTCCATGAAAACATCGAAAAAAATAAAAAGCGCGATTTGAGCGACTTAGTCAAGGTATCAGGCAATTGGAATAGAAAAGTAATAAAATTAAAATAAGGATTTTTTAAAAATTTTGGATTGATTGAATTAATAATATCATTTTTAATTTTTTTTTTATTTAATTTTGTTTCGAGGCTACAGCTCTTTTTTATGGAGCAGCCGCCATATAGTGAACATTAAATAAAAATAATTTTTTTATTAAAATCTTAACTAGTTTAAATTTAATAAAATTTAATTTTTAGTATTTTTACCTTGAAAAGTAGGCTGTATGAAGCCTAAGTACTAGGATAGTAAATGTTTAACCCATTTTATTTCCCCCCTTGGCAATGTTGTCCAAATCTAAAACATGAGATATTGCATTTCACGGCATCTTTTCAGAAACGCGATAGTGACACCACGGACGTTATACAGATAAGTACTACCCCGAACTACCCGGGGTTTTATCCAGAGACCAATAGTTTACCGGAAATTTTGAACTACAACCAACGGTATGGGGGATTCACTGACGGACCCAACTCGCGATCTCACGGAAGCGGTGTTTGAACATGGCAAGTGACAATGTTTTTTACGTTAATTTCGCCCTTAAAACTTGCCACTAAAACATAGAAAAGTGTCTTTTAGGGTTTTTGAGGGTTTTTCCTTATCTTGAAAAGTATAAAATAAAAATTTTTTTCCCCCCGGGAAATAAAACCCCCAAAATTACGACATACCTGAAATTCCTTTGCATTTTAAAAGTGACGGTAACACCTTTTTACTCAATTTGTGAACGCCAACTCCCGGAGATGCAGCTTGATCAAATGAAAAGGAAATTAAACCCATCACAATGCAATTGACCTTTCGTAGTTGGTCCGTTTTTTTATTTTTAAAATAAGATAGGTTTTTAAAGTCACGTTTCTTTTTTACAGGTTTGGTTTCAAAACGCCCGCGAAAAAAGGCGAAGGTGATGCTCAAGCAAGAAGGTAAAAAAGGCAAAAAAATTTTAGGCTCAGAAAGTATGAGGATCTAGACATTTACGGAGGCCCCCGGGCCGCCTCGAGGGGGAATAGTATAGGTATCCCTCCTAAAACCCACCTTTATGCTACCGGTGGACCGGGCAGCCCGTCCAGTTTAGATTGTTCCTGAGATATTTATAGAGAGTTTAATGGTGATTTTTTGGATCCCAAAAAAACAATAAATAAAAAGTAAGAGAAAATGTTTTTTTTTTTAAATATCCTCGAACTCTGTCTGGAAGTTATATTTATAAATTTCCCAGGTTTGTAGAATTTTTCCGGTAAGACTAATTATCCGAACGCAAAAATGCCAAAGACATAGTTGTATTAACAGCTTTACCACAATATGAATTTTAAAGCAAGTTAAAGGGGTTGCAGTACCTTCTAAAAAAAATGAGATGTTTTAATCTCAGCCAACAAATTTTTTAAAAACTTGGAACCTTATTAAATTTCCCCCCCCCCAAAAAATCATTGAATAAAAAATGGACATTCAATTGAGAAAAAAAAAATATTACTTTATAACGACACTAAGAAATCATAGTAATAGCTTGAGAGCTAGAGAGGAAAAATTGGTCTATTTTATTACATTCCGTTAGAAAGGAACTTTGTTTTTTGGGAAAAAATTGTTCAACAATTTTTTTATTTCTTACATTCTTACGTGCACCCCCCCAAACCCAAAAAATTTCAATAACAACTATGTAAAAAAAAAAAAAGTTATTGATAGCCAGATACCATTCAAATAGTGCATTGTCTCTAACTAAATAAAATAAGAACAAAAATATTGTCAGACATTTTTTGACAAATAGTTAACATTTAAGTTATACCCTGTTGCCAAGAGTTTCTTTTTTTCCTCTTTTTTAAATTTAAAAACCCCTTGTTAAGTCCATTGCTAAGTTAAATAAAGGGGTTCATCACTCGGCCGATAGATCTTAAAAGCTGTTACATGATAATCGGTAATGTTAGACTAATAATAACAATTTATTTCAACTGGGGAAACCTTTAAAAAAGGCTTTTTCTTTTTTTTTAAATAATTTATTTTTATTTACTCTATACCGCAATTTTTTTTAAAATCCCCTTGGACGGGGGGATTTTGTTACAAGTTTTGGTTTATAGAATTGTAATATTTAAATATTTACTAAAAAAGGGAACAAAACATTTTTTTAAAGGGGTAGAAAATATAAACTAATGAATAATAAATTTACCGGTTTGAATTTTTTTAAAATTTAAAGTAGCAATTAGTTAAGTAAATACTTACAAAAAAGGGGAAATATGTTACTTAGTTTATAATGACCCGTAAAAATTTTGTTTTTAACGTTGCCTAAATGCATTTGCAAAGAACTTTTTTAAAATATTTTTAATAATAGTATTGGCGTATGGATATAGTCTTTTTGTGACAAGAAAAAAAATTTTTAAATCAAAAAAAGGGAAAAAATTTCCGTCGTTATATGTTTTTTAAGGAAACAATGCAACATTTTCTGCTTGTAGCGTATAGTCTGTTCCAAATTCGGCCTACATGCATTGATATCTCGTTTATTATACAAAAAAGAAAAACGTATAGGTGTAAAAAGTTTTAAGAGATTTAATGATAATTTTGACTCTGCAGTTTTTATTATTTTTTTATTTTTTTCTGAAGATAGAAAAAGTGAAAATCGCTGATTTGAATTTTTGCTTGTAAAAATTTGTTTTTTATTTTGGATGTTTTAAACTGTACCATTATTAGACACTTTTTGACAAAGAACATTTTTTTTACCAATTTTTTTCGGTCGTCTCTTTTTTTTCAGTTACTAATCAAACTTTTGATTTTAATATGAGGGGCCCTCTTTGATTTTTCGTTATTTTAATAGTTCTTTAAATTCCCCCTTTTTAACGATATCCACTTGCCAGTGAATGTTTAAAAAATATTTTAAAAACATTATTTGTATTTTAGTAAAAAAAAATTAACAAAATCACATCTTAAAAAAAAAAAAGATAGCGATAGCGATATTAAAAAAATTATGCGTGTTAACAAAAAAGATTATTGTATTTTTTTGAAAGTTTTGTTTTGTAACTGGTAATTCATTTATTCAAGGAACCTTTTGAGAATAGCCTTTCTGGCACAAACACATTACATCCATAGCCTTGGCAGCTTTAAAAGAGCTTGGATTCCCCTTTCAAGTCAAAAAGATTTCACTTTTAATCTGTATACTCTTTTGTATCTCAGATCAGCCCCATTTAGAATATTTTTTACGTCGGGGGAATGGGTCTCCTACAACACTTAGCAATCTTGACTCCATTTAAAGAAGAGCTGTTCTTCTTATTAATCCCACACTTAAGAAAGTTTCCATCTCTTGCTCACCGACGAGTTTAGGGGATTTGTCCCTTTTTTAAAGGTATTCTCGGGTTTTGTCGAAGAGTTGGCCAGTATAATTCCCTTTGGCAGCTCCCAACAGACCAACATGTAGTGCCATTTTTATGCATCCTTTTACAGTCCAACTTGAGAGGCCCCGAACTTCCCACTTTGTTCGTTATTTCATGCCCAGAGTGTCCAGAATATGGAACCTGCTCCCCGTGAAAATTTTTCCTTTTCTTCAATCCAAAGTCCAATAAATGAATGGACAAAGCTGTAAAAAAATCTGTACAGTTTTCCTTGGGGCCCAATTTTTAAAGGTTTTTGGGGACCCCGAAAAAAGTTTATCAACATTAACAGGGGGAAAAAAGGCTGAAAATGGCCCCCAAGGGCCCCGGGGTTTTCGCAAATTCTCTTAAAATAGGGGAATTGGCAAATTTTTTGTTTGAAAAAAAAATGAAGATCGCCATGTAGTTTACAAAAATAGTCTTTATAATTTTTTCAAAAATCGTTATTTTCGATATAACGGGACCAAAAGTCCCTCATTTCAGCTGCCGCTCTACCGCTGAATGCCGCTATCTTCATGGTTTCACTTATAAGCGGGGGACGAATTGTTTCATTACTGGCAATAATGTACATTTTTAATAAAAAGTTCTTCAAAAATGGAAAACCCATGATCATTGCATATGAGTTTGAGTCCATTCTAAATTTTCTAGAATTTTTAAAAAAGGGTCAAATTTTTTTTTTCACAATTTTTTGGGATATCTCAAAATTTAAAAATTTTTTTGAAAAAAGGTTTGTAATTAACGTTTTTTTTTTAATAGACCTGACAAGGCAAAGATCCCGAAAATTTTTTCACCATTTTCTTGGTTTTTATAAAAAAATTTTTTTGCCCATCTGCATTTATTAGCCTACACCACATCTATCCAGTGTGGGGAAAGTTATGGGTTTTTTACGGCCGTTTTTGCGAAAAAAATAGGGGCTGCGAAAAAATTGGTGGACCATTTTTTAGATTCCGAGGTGATCTTTATTTTCTTTTTTCATATTTTTGGAGATATTTTTTTCTTGGGGCTTTAAGGGCATTTTTAACGGGTTCCTACGTCGAAATCGTGATAAATTTTTTTTGCTAGAAGGGATTCGGAAGACCTAAGAATTGCGCAACAAATGAAAAAATGTACGATTTATTTTCAGCTTTGGGTACTTTTTAAATCTTCAGTAACTGGATTATAAATATTTAAGTCTCGTGTAAATAAACCCTATTACCACACTTCAGCCCCCCACGGTACTTAGTACTTATGCCTTAGCCTTTTGGGACAGTCCAAGATTTAAAAAAAACCTTGATTTTAACTCTTTATTTTACCCTATTTATTTGAAGAGACATTTACTTAAACCGAATTTTTGCCATTTTGTGGTATTTCAACTAATACAGTTTTATTCCGCAATGTTTCTTTTTTCAAAACTGTTTTATGAAACATTTTGTTAAAAAATTTGTTTAAAAAACTGACACATTAAAAACTTAACAAACTGTATTTTTTTAAATTTTACAAAAATGCCAACAAAGGCTTAGATAAAGGTTTTATTAGGTAAATAAATTACTAGTTAGTAAAACATAGGTTTGTAAGAAATACAATTAACATTACAGCAGTGGGGGTTCCCCTTTGGGGTCTTGGGGAACCCCCAAAAAAGGGTTTTAAAATAAAATTTTTTAAAAAAAATAATATTTAATATTATATATTATAATATAATTATATATTATAAAATATATATATAATTATAATATAATATTTAATAATATATAATATATAATTATTATTATTATATATTTATATAATATATATATTTATATAATATATATATATAAAATATATATTTAATCATTACATATTACGATTTTTAAAAAAAATTTTTTCGAACACTGTATTTAGTTTTATTAATGTTATTCAAAAACACCCAAATTTTTAAAAATTAATGTGCGCTAAAAATCATTAATTTAATGGCGTCGATCGCTCGCATTAGCCGAATGATGGGTTTCAAAAAATGCAAAACCCCCTTGGGTTCATTACAGTAACTAAGTATATGGAGTTGTATCTTGGGATTCCCAATTTATCTCTAGTCATGAGGTTTGAGCCCACTGCAAACCTTTATTTATTCGCAGGCTGATTTAGTTTTTGAAGATAAATTTTTTATTTTGGTTATATGTGTAACATATTTAATACTGTATGATTTTTATTACAGTTTTTTATGTCTATTTATTTACATTAAGTTTATTGTTTATTTATTTATTTTTTTAAAAACCATAAATTGCAAC
>JAHBCN010006329.1:0-49570 GCA_019359885.1 Listronotus oregonensis | reverse complement strand
GTCCATAAATAAAGGGACAAAGCTGTAAATAAATCTGTACTTTTCCCCCGGGGAAAATCTTGGAATTTTTCGAGCGAAAAAAGTTTATCAACATTAACAGGGGGGAAAGGGCTAAAAGGCCCTTTTAAAGGCCCCCAAAAAAAAGGGGTTTCCCGCTAATATCTGAAAATATGAAAGGGAGAATTTTTTTTTTAAAGAAAAAATAAAGACCGCCTTTAATCTAAAAAAAGGTTTATATTTTTTTTGAAAAATCGATATTTCAGATAACGGGACCAAAACCCTCATTTTAGCTGCCGCTCTTTTTCTAAATGGTTTTTTATAAAGGGGGCGGAAAAATTGTTCCATTTTTGGAAATAATTCATTTTTAATTTTAAAATTATGGAAGGGGAAAACCCCGTACCTATCATCTAGGTTTTGGGTCATTCTGATTTTTCTAGAATTTAAAAAAAAAAGGGTAAATTTTTTCTTAATTTTGAGAGTATCTTTAATTTTTTGATATTTAAAAAAAAGGGTTTTTAAATAATTTCTTTTTTATAATGAGCCCTTAGCAAGTGTTAATATCCCAAAAAATTTTTTCTTCACCATCTTTTTTTTTTTTTGATAAAAATTGTTTTGCCCTTTGCATTTTTAGCCGTTTCCATTTAGAAAATTTAGAATCGAAAAATCAAAAATCCATTTTGGGTTCCCAACAAAACTTCAAGACGAGGTTAAAAAAAAACAAACCCGGATCTCTAGATTAATATTTATAATTTAAATTTTTGTAAAAAACTCCCCCCTTTTTTTAAAAAATTTTGATTTCTTCTTTTTTTTTCCTGGGAGCCGTTTTTCCCTACCGGGGGCAGCGCAGCCTTTTGGGGCTTTTTTAATCTCCCATTGTCTTTTATACCAACCCTTTCCCTTTAGTCTTGTTCCTTCTACAAATCTGTATAACCCCGAGACTGGTTGGTTGATATATTTTTCATTTTCGGGGTTTCCCAAATAATGCCTGTCTTTTGTGATTTAACTTCACATTCACACAGTATGTGGTAGGCTGTTTCTTCCCCTCGTCGCACATTCTGCAACTTGGGCCCATTGTATGAGCCCATCTTGTTGGTGTCCTCTTAGGTTATCGTGCCCTGTTAGAACCCTACTGTTATGCAAGTCTTTTCCTTTGTCTTAGTAGTTCTTCTTTCGTTCTTTTGGATAAAATTTATATGAACCTTTCATGTTTTATTTTACCGAGGGTTTTCCAGTATTTTGTGTTGTTTCGGATCCATTCCCTGGGTTTTCCCCTCGTGGTTTTGGTCCTCCAAAAGGGGAGGTTCTGGTCCAAAGTATGGTGTGAAAGATCCAGTCTTTCTAGCTCATCCGCTTTTTTTTTTTTTGAATGTCCCGGTACCCACAGGTTACCTGTTTCGTTCTCCCAGGACCTCAGTTCTTTTGGCCTTCCCATGTCAGCTTGGACGTCACCTTGGGGTTACTAGTGCCCCTAGTGAGCCTGGCTATTGTTATTATGCAGATCCGCTTGTTTTTGCTCTGTTATTTTCTTTTGCAAGTTAGTAAAGCATATATTTCTGTTTAAATACAGACTTGTGTTCCCATGGAATGGAGAATTGTGAATTCCTCATTTCACTGTACACCCCCGCTCCAGTTCCCTGCCCGGTTTTGGAACCATCCGTATACCAGATGATGTCTTCAACCGTGCCGGGGAGATCGGGTTGCTGCCACTCACTTCGATCTGGAATTTTTATCTCGAAGTTTTTGTTGAATGAGTATTGGAAAATCATTTGGTCTGTTCTCTCATCCAGGATGTTGCCGCCAACCTGACTTTTTATGTTGTTATGTCCCAAACTAGCGTAGACACCAGTTGGTTTTTGTTGCAGTCGGAAGTAACTCATTCTTGCCTCTCCCATCACTATGAGGTTAAGTGGTGGAAGGTCTAAAGACATTCCATGGCTGCTTTTGGGTGGTTTTTTTTAATTGCTCCTGTTATAGCTAAGTAAGCAAGTCTCTGTACCTTGAGTTCTGTAACAGCAGTTCTTTGTCGCATTTTTGTCCACCATACCAGTGATGCGTATGTTATCATAGGCCTTACCACCATGGTGTATAACCAATAAACCACGTTTGGTTTAAGGCCCCATGTTTCCCATGAGAGCGTCTGATTAACATAAGAGTCATCTCCGCTTTCTTTCTTGTTTTCTGAAGATGTTGGTTCCAGATAAGTTTAGAGTCTAGGATGACACCCAAATATTTTACCTCTCCCACAATCTTGATTGCTTTACCTCGTAGGTTCAGGGGTTCTAAGCCCTCTAGATTTCTTTAACAGTGTTGTTAAATTTTCCTTGGGCCATAATGACGAGATCGTCTGCGTATCCCAATGTTTTGGTGCCCTTCCAGTTGAAGGACATTTAGTAAGTCGTCCACAGCAGTGGGCACAGAACTCCCCCTTGCGGACATCCTCGCTCAACCCAAGCTACAAGAGTTTCTTCAAGAATTGAAGTATATACTAATCTGCTCTTAAGCATGCATTCTATCCACCTGCAGCTTGTTGCGTCGATCCCTCTGCGCCTCGACGCGTTTGAGATAGAAATGAGGGACGTGTTGTCAAACGCTTCATCTACATCTAGTCGGCCTTTTCATGCATAGATTACGAATCAATTTAATTTTTTTAAAAGATTGATAAATTTAACACTTAAAAAAAAAACGTAAGCCCTAATTTAATAGCACTTTATACATTTTATATTTAGGCACCCAAACACTATAATCAATCGTAACCTTGTGCAAAGTCTGGGGACGCATTGTTTACTAACGCACCTAATGATTGTAATAAGGAGATTCATATCTCGTATCTCATTCCAGCCTGGCGGAGTTGTTAAAAAATAGATACCAATTGTTGAGGCTTGATGCTAAAAAAGATTGAGGAGTACCCGTAAGTTGTCTTGCGGGGGTGGCGGGATGGGAGCCCGCCAAGGGTGCAGCTATCTGGGGGGCGCAAAATCGGCCATGAAAAATAATTTTTAAAATGTGTAAAATACACACTTTTTATATATATATATATATATATATATATATATATTATATATATATATATATATATATATATATATATATATATATATATATATATATATATATAATATATATATATATATATATATATATATATATATATATATATATATATATATATATATATATATATATATATATATATATATATATATATATATATATATATATATATATATAATAATAATATATATATATAATATATATATATATATTATATAAAATATTTATACAAAAATATATATATATAATTATATATAATATAATATTTTATATATTATTTAATATTATATAATATATAGAATTATAAAAATTTATATATAAAATATTTTTTAATTAAATTAAAAATTTATAAATTTTAATTAAAATTTTATTAAAATTTTAATTATTAAATATAAAATATTTTTTTAAAAATTAAATTTTATTTTATTAAAAATTAAATTATATTTTTATTTAATAATATATATATATATATATTATAATTTATATATATTATAAAATTTAATATTTAATTATACATAATAAAGTTTTAAGAATATGTTGTTGCATATTTAATTTATAAAGTAAAATGTTACGTTTTGGTATGCATCAGTATTTTTGTAACCACGATTTTATTTTTAAGAAAATTTATCCGCGGGCATAATATGCACAGTTAATTTACATTTCAGTTCTTTTAGTTTTAGTAAGATACAAACAGTTGTTTTATGTAAATCATGTTTTAAATAGTAGGCTAATATTTTTATATAAAAAAAATATATAATTTGACACAAATTCCACCACAAAATTGGTATTTTTAAGAAAAAAAATTCTCGGATCAAAAAACTTTAAGCCTTCAACTTTGCAAATTGTGTAAAATTTTCGGGGAAATACCCTTTGACTCCCTGTTTTCGTTGGGGGTATTCCATACTCCCCAAATCCCCCGGTGTGGGGGGGCGTAAATGTTAGGCCCCGCCAAGGGCGCGGCCTTACCTAGATACGGCCCTTCCTCTAATGAGTATTAGAGAAGGCCCAGATTTATCACTTCAACAATGTAAGGAACAAAAAATGAAGATTTAATTTTATTTTACCTTGCGTCCAGATAAAGCCACCCTCGCGTTCAATACCAGGCCAGGCCGTCATGCTTCACAAAACACAATCAGGTCAACACAGGTCCACAAAAAAAAGTGGTTTGTGCTTGTGTATGACTTAAAGGTATGTTTCCTTCCACGCGGCCGCCGCATGCGGCTAACGCACTACGTTAGCCGCAAAGCACTCCTACTCATGTTTTTAAATGTGCCTAGTTTGTTCCGAGCGGCCGCCGTATGCGTCCGCTGTCAACGACTGCGATTGATGTGACTGGACTGCTGAAGAAGCAGTGTAGCCGCAGTCGTGTCTACGACTGATATTTTGTTTGTGTTGTTTTGTGTGGAATATCCGGTGTTTTTTTTTAATTGTTAAAAATTGAAACTTTATTTTTTAAATGAGGTCCTGGATTTTTTATTACGTATTTTAAGAGCTTTTAAGATCCCAAATCTAATGATGTTTCGCACTTATTCAAAAAAATCAGTTTAATGTTTTCCCAAGGTCCTGCCAAAAATATATTGTCTGACTCTCTCTAACATATGGTTTCTTATGAAAATTGCCATTAATATACATTTTTCGAATAAGTGCAATACATTATTGGTTTTGGGAACTTAATAGCTCCTAAAATACATAATAAAAAATCCAGGGCCGTATTAAAAAAAACAGTTGATGATGGCAGCTCAAAGACTAAACGTCGGTGTATAAATCTAATAACACTATCTTGTAGAACAGAAAAAGTAGCAATGAAAATGTAAAAGTTATTTTGTTACATCCATTCAAATAAAGTCATAAAAAAATAAAAACGATATCGCGACTAATCGGTTTTTTACAAAAGTAAGTATTTGAAAATTTTAAAGTTCTAAGGTGGCATTTTGATTAGCATCATATTGCGCAACTTTGCCTTCATTTAACCGACCTCGTATCTCTTCAAGTTTCCGAGATCCTAATGATAAGACTCGAATTTGGTACACCCTGTACAGATTTACCTTAATACAATGGCTAATTTTTCCTCTGGGGTTATTGGATATTCAACTCTGTTGTATGGCTCGGACTTTATATCGTCTTTTATTAAGTCAAGAATAAAACTAAACTATGCTTTATTCAGTTTTCAGTTCAGACTATATTTTCTAAATTTTACTTGATCCTGTTGCAGATGTCGATTTATTAATGTAGTATAACAACCCTCATCGCGTATTTGCTGAAATATTGGATTTATAGGGGCATTGCTATGTTTCAGGTTGGCTAATTGTAATAGTATTTCGTCATCCTCTTTTTCTTCTAATAATAAATATATTGCTAAATCATCCATCACGACTCTTACCAAAGATTATTCCCTTTTCACTAATAATTTTGCTATCGCGAGTTTGAGCCGCGGTCCTAAGAAACCACCTGATTAAACGGCGGCCGCATGCGTTAGTCGCATTGCGTTAGTCGCATGCGACGGCCGCGTGAAGGAACCACACCTTAAGAGACTAAGATTTTCTGGCGTATTTTTTTCCGCTGAACATAAATCTAAAGTCAAAATTGGGGATCAATTAGCAAAAAATCGAGAAAACCCCAAAAAACCGACACGGTACATTTACCGGCAGAAACCTGCTACCACGGAATGTTTGGACTGCGACTATATTATAAACTATAAGAGATACAAAAAATTCATAAAACAAAAAAGAGATCTTTTCAAATTGTCTATAAAAAAGTCACATAAATTTTTTTTAAAAGATAAATAATAAAGGAAATATAAATGAAATGTAATTTTGACAAAAAATTCAGTCCAAAATAGGAAAAATTTTGTTTTTTTTTTTAATAATAAATTATTTATTTTTTTTACTTAAATCCCAAATCACTCCAAATTTTCAGAAAAAAACCCGAAAATAAAAATATCCTAATTTTCAAATTATTTTTTTCCAGAGGTATACCTTAAAAAAATCCTGAAAATTCGGTTTTTTAATTATAACAAAAAGGTCACATAGCTTAAATTAAGGGTCTTGAAAAAATACATAGTTAATGTTTTAGAAAGTTTGGTGTATCTTTTATAGTTTTTAAGATATTAACGTTTTAAATAACAAAAAAAAATCGTTAATATCTGAAATTACGCTTTTTCTCGACTATTTGCTGTTTGACCCCAAATTTTGACTTCAAATTCGTGTTTAGCGGAAAAAAATACTCCAGAAAATCCTAGTTCGTCACCCAGCAGACACCACTTTTTTTTGTGGACCTGTGTCATTTACTAGTAAATTTCGTCCCCGATTTACAGAAATCGCTTTTTGCATCATTTACTTAGATTACATATATTCTGCCGGTGGTGGAATACCCAATGTAATCCATATTACAAAAAGTTCAAAACTTCTGAATTGGCTATAGATAAGGCCCATTCTAACTGTCCTCACACCTTCTGTAAAACACTGATGTTTATCGTTTAGTTGTCTGTTAAAGGCCAACAATATTGTAATAAAGTTTTTCATGTTCTGTTATTCACAATTTTGTTTTATATCGTTACTTTTTCTAAAGCTATGCCTGATAATATCGTGTTACAGTATCTAAATTTCTATGAAAACTGAGAAGCAACAATTGGAAAATAAAAATTATCAAAAGTATTAAGATTAGAACTGCCAGCAAATTATTTTAAAAGTAGTAATAGTGTCGGGATGAAAACTAATTGTCTCTAATGTTTTTGGAAAAGGTTTTAAGAGTGCATTTACGCTACACCTTAGGGGTCGGGCGAAAGGACGCGGAGACGGTGGGCGGAGACTAACAAACTCCCACTACCACAATTTTCGTACAGCCGCATTAAAAATATTATATTTTATTTAGGTTCTTCCAAATTCGGTGTATCGATACGATGTTGTTTCCGATTGCAAGCCTACAGGAGATAACGTTTTTCGGTAACTATTTTTCACTTAAATGACATAAATTATACACCATTTTAAAGGTAAGAAAATAATCTATGCCTCTGCTGTAACGGATTTTTGAAATATAAGTCGAGTTAAGAGAAAATAGTATCTAAACATAACCGATTTTAGGGTGACTTTCACTCAAGGAAATATTAACAACTAAATCCAAATTTAAAAAACTATTACAGCAGAAGCCTAGATTTAAGTGCTGGCTTTCATATAGTTTTTGAAAATTATCGATAACTTACACCGTTTTTGAGAAAAACATTATGCCCCGAACCCCAAATTGCATCCAATTATCGCGGCGCGAATGGACTCTTAAGGTTAAAAATTCTATAAGAAGACAGATCATTGCAAACATATGCCAGTATGGGAATCATAGTTTAAAGAATATACAATATATGAGTGTCGGCTCTCAAAACGCACCCCTCTTATCCCCACATGTCCAATATATTCTGTGGTGTGAAGCCGACTGATACGCAGTGCGCAAGAAATCGTTTTGCTTTATATCATGACCCTAAAAAGTTGTTGTGTATGTCTGGTAATAATATTTGTTTAAAGGATAATTGTGAAAGTAGAATAAAAGGCGATTTATTGTTTTTCAGATACCCAAAGGACCATATTAATATAAATCATATAGATTAGACTATTTTACTGGTATTTGCATCAAAAAAATAATTTAAACTTTCAAATGTCAAGCTTGGTAAAGTGCTTTGGGATTCACTAAGTTCGACAAATTTGCTAATTATACGCTAGAACAATGGCAAAACCGTATTGGAGTTTGTGTTGTTTTAAAGATGAGGATTTTTCAAACCCTTCTTCGCATTCATTCATATGCGATTCCCTCTGTAGGTTTACCCAGTGAGCCTGTTAGAGAGGGTAAATTTTTACATTTGTTCTATCGAAAACTTGAGTAAAATTACCTATGTGTACCTTCTAATGTATAATTACACCATCTTTAGAGTATTAATTATACGTGAAAGTCTAGTTGACCTTTTTAAATGTTTACAATAAATTTCCTATTTTGCTTTTCTGAACTATTAACCCATTTTTGTTACCTGTAAACTATAAACCGGGATTTTTGATCTTAAATTTGAGTACTTTTATGTCAGACTACTGCTTGTCCGACATCTAAGTACTCGAATTTTTTCGTTTTGCTATGCCCAAGAGAATGATAAAGAGCAAATTCAATGTTATCAAGATTTAGTTGGTTAAAAATTGATATGAATAGCTGTAAGAACTTAAAAACAGCCAAACCGTCATTTAACAGACAAAAATGTGTTACTATTTTTCTAAACAACCGATTTTAAAATTTCCAACGTGATTTCAAAGAGAACACCAATGGCTTTAAGAAGAAATATACCATCTAGATGTTTTGCTAAAAAGGTCTATTTATTTGGGCATTTGAAAATTTAAACAAATTAAGAATCCGATCGATGGAAAAAATCAAATAAATATCCATAAAATATTCGTTCCTCTCCTGAAAAACATGAAAAAAAAAGATAAATTTGACAGATATAAAAATATTTCAAAGTACAGTTACGATGTTACTTATTATTATTTACTTATTAAAATTTACTCAGGGTAAATATCTACTTCGATTTGTAGTTCTAGGTATAATTATTAATAGGTAATAGAGACAAAAAATGTAACATTTATTTACAGTGACTTTGGTGACCATATATTAACATTATGCTTATATTATCGAAATTATCATTCAAATAATAAAAATCTACTCCGCGTCTCCCGACAATCCCGATCAGAGGAAACGCTTGAATAAATTGGTATTGTTTACACAAATATCCCCTGAAACTCTTTTGTTCACATCAAAGATTTATATGCAAGTGACCTAACTCATATATTGTATAATTCTTTAAACTATGGCAGAATGGATAAAAGAACTTCTTTTCCCAAAGAAAAAAATTGGATGGAAAAAAGAAAAAAAAATGGTTGGTTGAGATGTTGGGGTCTGATCTGAGTTTCAGTAGAAAAAAATACTACCAAAAAATAAATGTAAAATTTGAGTCTTATATCTTAACTACTTTTAAAATTTGTTCATCCTTTTAAACCTTAATTATAAACTTTAGCTCTGGTAAATTTAAAAGTGTTGCAGAAAAAATATTAAAAAATACTGAATACTATTTCGTTTCGAATAGTTTAGTAATGTTATAAGTGTTATAACGTTATCATGTTTATATGCCAAAACTCCCACATAGGGAGCGGTAAAGCAACAGAATAAAATTATTGCAGGAAAATATTGCGATGACTAGTAAGCGGCAGGAATAGGAATAGTTTTGTTAGTTTCGGAGTACGCATACGCACCGTTGGGCGCTGTTCTTGCTGACTTTCAGATATTTCGGCAGTTAAATTCACGCTTGTTGTTTTGATGCCGCTTGAAATGTTTAGTGATTGAGTTCCAAATTATTTAGAGAAATTAATTAATTGTGATTTTTATAGGGTAAGCTATAAATGTTATAATTTAGATGTAAAAAACTTTTTTAAGGAATTGTTTAGGGAAAAGCCGGTACGATTATGTTTTTATGTCATCATCGTTTTTACATCGTATTAAAATACACATGTGCATACTTCAGTGATGCTTATGGAAAGTTTACCTAAGTTTTCAGGAGTGGCGCCTAAAACAATTTATTAACGTTTAACCGAGCGTTTAACTTGTAAATTGTGTTTGTCAAGTTATAATGTTATTTAATTTAATTTTTTGAAACACCAATTTAAAAAATTCATAGTGTTGCGTATAATTTAACTAGTAATAATAAACAATGAAATTTTATAATCATCATAAAAGCAGTGCATTTTAAAAACAAAAAGTACAAGTTTTTTTAAAAAGTTACGTCTCGAATTTTTTTAAATTATACCTTTATAGTCATTTTTTAAAATTACTAAATACCAAATTTTCTTAGACAATTTTGTATTGTAATGAATGGGGTCGCTCGTCGATAGCCAACATTAGTTGATCTTCTCATTTTCCAAACTTTCTGCGAATCTCCAGATTGAATGATACTTAAACTATAGAATTAAGTTTTGAATACAACGAGGAATTACAATTTATTGTAACCAAATGCCTTTGTTTTTTTTTTAACAAACCAGCTTAAGTATACCAGAAAAGGGAGGACGAACCCCGAAAAACAACACCGATACGTCACGGTCCCCATATGGCAACGATATAAAACCGGGGGACGTATCGGTGTTGTTCTAACAGCGTTCGATCTCTACAAAAAAACCCTTTTTTGGCCCATTTCATTCGTAGCGTTATTTTCAGTTTTTCCCATCTTTTTGAGGTGATACTTCAGAGGGACGCATTCTGTCATGAAGTTAGTGACTATCCTGAGATCATTTTCGACGCTGAATCCGATCCCGAGCTCAGACACGGTCTTTCACGTCTGGAATTGTCCCCAGTGGCCAAAAATGACCCCTATAGGGCTTGAAATATGGATTCCGGTTCGGGCAAGGTCGAAGGTGCATTTCAAGTCATGCTGATTTGTAGTCAAAAGCTTATACCCAACTGCTTTTGGGACCGGGAAAAAAAACCCCAGACCCGGGAAAATCGGTTTAGACGCCGCACGCCAGAGTGGTGATTTTTAATGTATTTTTTAAATTTTTGATGTCAGACTGCGCTCAAAAAAGTTTATCTTTCAACGGAATTCTCTTTTTGGGACCGGAATAATGACCCCTTAGGGGCAGGAAAATCATATTTCGGACGCCGCAATCGCAGCAGTGGTATTTTTATGACCTTGAAATTCTGGAACTCACACTGTGCTCAAAAATTTTATGTCTTACTGAAATTCCCTGTTGGGGACCGGAAAATGACCCCTTATGGTCGAAAAATCGAGTTTCGGACGTGGCAATCGCAGCAGTGGTCTTCCCATGAAAAAATACTCCTGACGGGGTTGGAAAATTAATGAATTTTAATATGTTCTTCTACTCTGCAAGTAGGTTTGAGATCGAGAGGGATTCATCACGCTCGGTTCACGCCTTAATTTAAGAATTACTCCTGAGTGATGGTTTCTAAGGTATCTAAAAGATTCTGAATTCTCGATTTATCGATTCCAATGCATCTATCCTTTCCCCATGTATCTCTCTACACTCAATTGTCAGTACGAAACTTCAGAACGCTCTAAAGTATAGAGTGTAAACGATTCCGGCCCCCCGGGAAATTCCAGTTGGCCATAAACTTTTTAGGCACAGTCTAAGTTCCAGAATTTAAAAGTACATAAAAATACCACTGTTGCGATTGCGGCGCTCAAAGCACGATTTTCCGGCCCCTAGGGGGTCACTTTCCCGGTCCCAAACGGGGAATTCCAGTTGACCATAAACTTTTCGAGCACAGTATGATTTTAAGAATTTAAAAGTACACAGCTTAGCTTGAGAATGCACCTTCGACCTCGCCTGATACCGGAATCCATCTTTCAGGCCCTATAGGGGCCATTTTTGGGATTCAGTGTACAAAAATACATGGGAATACATATGTCCGACCCACAAGTCCAAACACTCATTTTTTTGTGGGGCTGTGTAATATCTATACACAAAGCAAAGGACTGCTCATTCTAGTATTTATTTTAATTGATACTAAATAAGTTATTTGTGGTCAATAACTCCTTAAATTTTTAAACTTTGCAACCATAACTGTACTAAAAAATTACAATAACTAAATAAAGGTCAAGAGACTAAGTACTTATATCCTAATTAAATTACTTTATTGAGTATGTTATAATAACTATAAAAATATTTTGACTAAATACTTATTTTTATTAATATTACAAATTTATTATAAAATTAGGAAAAGACACAAACATATCCCATGTATTATAAAGTGGTCTCACATTTTGATGAGCAACTGGAAGTTGGTGAGTACTAAAAAAAATACAAATCCAAATAAATTAAGCAACCCGCTCAATTCGATAAAATTTATTGGGGCCAATTTTAAAAGGTTTGTGATAATTTAAAACTCCCAAGGTATTTGAATTCAACTCATAAATATTAAATCCACAATTTTGGAAAGTTGTTGTGGTGGTTACTTATAACATACTGAAATATATTAAATTAGTTTTGCCATTTTTTTTTCCTATGATTATTAACTTTTAAGATTTGTCTTGAGAGGAGTTTTATGGAAAATACTTTTTTTTAATTAAAGAATAATTTTAAATTGAAAGTTTAAGCGTTTCGTTCGCATTATTATTTTTGAATAGCTACTACGACTTTAATAATTAGCTTATACAATCAATTATTAGAAAAATATTAAAATCAAATTGTTCGAACTATTCGAATTTGTTCGAACTATTCGAATAGCTCAAATATCCTCCTCAAAATTTGAATTGAATATTCGATTCGACAACTACTGCACACCCCTAAAATTAACTTATTGTTAGTGTGAATAAATAGGGTATTATAATATCCATGTAATACTTTTTCTCGTTTTTATGCCTATATTAAAAATGTGCAAAAAATCATTTTTAAATAATTTTTATTTTTTCGACATTCTATATCTATAGTGACCGCAAAATTGGTCTGTTTTTTTAAAGACTTTTAACTTTGACTGAAATAATAAATTGTGCAAAAAGCAAAATTTATTGTTCTAGAAGCTATACATCCCCTTAAATAAAGGGTTACCTAACTCCCCTTTTCCCTTGTTTTAAAAGCGTACGTGCGAGAAAAAGATCAAACGCTATCGCCCATAAAAAAAATCTTTACATGCAATATATTTTTTCCGAAGTATTTTGCCATCTGAGCACAAACCCGTTGTCAATTTTGCTTCATTTATTCAATTCAGTCATAATCTTTACATATTAAGGGGTATATTCAGAACAATAAATCCTTTTTTTGTACAGGGTTATTCATTTTAAAGAAACAGGGCTTTATTTTTAAACTTTTCTGTATTTTTAAAAAACAAAATAAGATTTTGTATTTTTTCCAAATTTAATAATTAATCAGGAAAACATTTGAAACGAAAACAAAAAGAGTTACAGCACGAGTGACGTTTTTTTTAAATGGAAAAATTCTATTTTTTTATATTAATAAAAGAGATTTTCTTTTCGGGTTCTCCCGCAGTTGTCAAAACCGATATACTTAAGGATAGTTTCACCTAAAAAAATCTTCTTCAAGGTCAAGGGTTTTTGTCAAAGTCAAGAATTTTAAAATACGTTTATTACTTTTTGGAGAGTTTTATACTGAGACTTTTATTAAAGAACGGCTGATATTATATTTATTTTTAAAACCAAGCAGCAAAATTACAAAAACGGAAAATTAAAATACAACGAGGAAAATATGAGGAAAAAACACTTATAACACAAAATTTAATATTATATTAATTAAACCCTCCTTACCTTTTGTCGCCGATATTATTTGAGGTTCTTGATTAAGACATTA
Organism: Listronotus oregonensis; assembly: GCA_019359885.1. Classification (NCBI taxonomy): domain Eukaryota; kingdom Metazoa; phylum Arthropoda; class Insecta; order Coleoptera; family Curculionidae; genus Listronotus; species Listronotus oregonensis. The sequence goes on along the minus strand of JAHBCN010006329.1, from coordinate 36,188 downwards.
ACTTCATTTACGATTTTTCTTCATTTCTTCCACGTTTGTGTTCCTATTTGGTAAACGACATTCTTTGTATCATAGAAAATGCCCAAAAATTTTGTAATATCTGGACTATTAGTGGCCATCTAATAGTGCCATAACGTCCAATCCACTGATTGTATCGGCGATTGAGATAATGCACAACTTGACGAACAGCATGGGGGGCGCTCCGTCTTGTTGCCAAAATTATCTTGCGATCCGTTCGAGTGGCAATCAGTGGCGGCTCGTCATGGAGGCAGGCCGCTTCCTTGGAAAATGCTTTAAATGTAATTTTGTTATATTATTTAAAGTATATAAAATTATTATTTTTCTACAATTAAAAAAAAATGGTTCTTGGAGGCAAATTAACGGTCAAGATTTCACAATAAATTATACCGTTGGTGCTTTATGACTTCCGACCAAAAGGCGATCATCTCAGCCGCCTTATTTTGATATTCCGCGTGCAAACAACCCAATAAACGATGCCAAGTGATGCGAAAACCGCCACGAAAGAAAATTCGGAAGATTTATTATTTCTGCAGGCGATTGCATCGGTCGCCTTCGCTTTGACCTTCGACGATCGTCGGACATCGATTATGGGATGCATGAAAAGGTGGACAATTATTGGTTAGAGGCACGGACCCATTTGGGCCTTTTTAATTGACCTTTTATCTTTTTATCCGAAATGGAATTTCCTATAATCTTCCGGGATTTTGGTTTCCGAGTTTTAATCAGGGAGTTTAGTGGAAAATTTTTTAAGTTTAGGCAGGCCTTTAGTCCAGGGGAATTTGATTTTTTATAAGATTTAGAATAATGCATGTTTTTTTTTTTGTTTGTGTTTAAATAATATTTAAAAATGGAGTCAAACCCTGTGAATAATTTGTTCGTTGCAAGAAACTCCATTTTCCCGACTAAATGTCACAGTTGGTTAAGTGGAAGCATCTTTAGGCAAAGTTTATTTTGTTGGCCTTGTTTACTACTTGCTAAAGGTAGTAAGTTTTACAATTTTTAGATTTAAAAATTTCAGCTAGTATTAAAAAAAATGAGCTAAGGAGCATAAGTTATTTAAAAATCTTAAGGGTTAGAAAAAAACTCTAAACTATAAAAGATGCTTAAATTCAAAAAGCTAAAAATTTTTTCAAATTATATAATAAAAATAAGACAAAATGAATCTTATTAGTTATTTAATTGATGTTACTTTATTTGGGCAAAACAAAACCTTTTAGAGGCCATAATGAAAAAAGATTATTCAATTCCGGAATTTTAAAGAAACGTTTAATTTATTAATTAAAGTGATATAGAAATTCAACAGCATTTAAAAAAATTGAAATGTTTTTTAGGTTTAACCAAACATAGAATGATTTAAAAATTTTTTGTATTTCTGAACACCTATTAAACGAATTCAAAAGAAATAAGAGTCGATTTTTTTTTGTACAAGTTTGAGATACAGGATATAGTAGAACAATCTCAGTGCCCTTATATTGTTGGTGTTGTCGGCTTAAAAAGCCAACCTGGCTTTCGTACATCCAACTCTGATGTCTACTTAAAATACGTTTTCTTCGTTAATAAGAACTTTTTTTGGTAATATTTTCTATTAAAAAAATAACAAAAAGTTAATAAAAATATGAGATACACGAAAATTGGGCGTGGATCCAAAAATTTCGCCGGCGGCGCAATTTTCTGCGGCGCTCTCCGCCTACCCAGCTTTATGGGTCGCGGGCCGCCACTGGGGAAATTCTTCAAAATGTCCTCAATATCGTTTTCATGAAGAGAAGACCCCCTTGGTGTTTAATCTCTTGATATTTCCTGGGATTTTGTCTGCCCAGCTGTGCGTATTGGTCGGTTAAACATTCCCGATGTAGTAACGTAGCTTCATCCGTCCAAAGATTCTTTTGAAACTGCTGTAACTTTTTTGTTTTTGTTTCAAATGTTTTTCTTATTAGATTATCGAATTCTACGGAAAAAATACACGAAATGGCTATATTCATTTTTTAAAAAAGTAAGGAAGTTCAAAAATAAAGCCCTGTCTACTTTAAAAAATGCTTTAAAATACTTCAAACTGCAATGATTACGTAACATTTTTTACGGAAAAGTGCCATATTTACCAAAACAATTTATTTGTTTTATGTTTTAAATGTTTTTTATTAGAAATAAAATGTTCTTTAGCCAGCACGGATCTTTATGCTCGAAGCAACTAAAAATAAAAAATATATATGTATATATTTTTATCCTTCATAAACACAGCTGGTAAAAGATATATTACTTTTTTTTATTGACAAGATCTAAGTAACTTAAAATTTTATATTCCATCGATGCTTCTGGCTATCCATATCTTACAAAAACAGTAACATTCACATAATTTATGACAGCGATTTTATTGTTTTTTTAATAATGAATTATATTTAATTACCAATATTAAAGTTACGTAATGTAATTTAAATGTTATTAATGTATTGTTCTCAGTAAATAATTTATAGTACTAAGAATAATGTAGAATATATCATTTTTTATTATTGTAATAGATTCAGAAAAATCAGATCATCATTTTGATCAGTACCTGACGGTATTTTGATATGTTATATTATTTTTTAATAATTCTGGTTAGTTCTGGTTCTAATTCTCCTTATACTATAAAAATGGAATAACTTCAGGAATGATTTTGTGTCCGGATATACGGCTTATTAAAAGGGTGTCCAAAAGGAAACTGAGGAAAAAATTGGAATTTATTAAGGGGTTACACCACCCTGAAGCTCGAAAAAATAGGTATAAAAATAAAATTTTGTTAGGACTCGGCCATTAAAAATATGATTTATTCTTTATTTTGCGTATACAAATAATTGATTACTGAACAATTTTCGATATTGAAAATTTAAAAAATGGCGGAGATATGAGTCGCTCAGTAGGACCCCCTTTTTAAAATCCTTGCGGACGGTGTACACGATTCCGTCCTCCATCGTCAAAATATTACTTATTTGGACCCTTCTAAAAAAGTAATATTTTTTTCGACAACGCTTGATATTTGTTACATACAGTTGCGGCCATAAAATTTCGGGCAAAATTTGACAATCCGTGTCAAAATCATTGATTTTTCGTAAACCAGGCTTTCACCTGATAATTATATATTTGAAGTACACAGTCACGTTCAAGGCCTTTTAATATCAATTTTTAAGTGAAAAAAACAAACAAAGACTTGAAGTAAGCGAAATTCCATTAATTTATACAGAAAACTAAAATCAAATTTGAATAAAACTAATAAACTATAAAACAAAAATCAGTATTTTTATGATAGCTCCATTCTTTTCGATCACCATGGCCAATCTTTTTTTGGAATCAAAGCGAACAATGTTCTAGTGCAGTGATGGGAAACTACGGCCCGCGTCATCCGGCCCACGAAGCGTTGCAATCCGGCCCGCGAACTAAAAAACTAAAGTGAGATGGTTAAGCTGTGGTAATGCCTTTAAGAAAGGTGAAACTTAGAAAAGAGATTCAAAACTTCCTGGTGTTGCAAGGCAAATTGGACGAGCTTAATATTATGCCTGACAAAAATTGGCTATTCTGATTTTGCATTTTTCACAGACTTCCCCACCTTTAATAAATTAAACACGAAACTTCAGGGCAAAAATCAGTTTTTAGATAAGCTTTGGGGACACTTGAAGATTCAATTTGCAACTTAAATTGTTTTGTACTTGTGTAGCTAAGAATGAACTTACTCATTTTCCAAAACTGAGCAGTCTCAGAAGACCACTTAAATTAGTTTGCACAACAACTTAAGAAACACACGACGAGTTCGATAGCAGAATTCAAGATTTTAACAACATTGAGCAATATTTTTTCGATGCCTTTTAATGTCAACGTTGATGAAACACCCACTGACCTTCAACTTAAACTAATTGAGATACAATGCAACGCCTTTGAAGCAACTGTGTTTTAATACCAGTAAATTGAAATTTTGTAAGTCCTCGTCTAGGTCACAATACCCAAATAAGTTGCTCACCCCCAAAAAATAATGGCTATGTTTGGTACAAGTTATTTGTGCGAACGAACGTTTTCCCAATGAAAAAGAAAAACAGTCCTGTAATAGGCTTTCTCGATGATCATCCTTTCTTGTCTAAAAATTTTATCATCGCGAATGGAGCCCACTTATGATGAAATCATGGAGAAACACAAACAGTTCCATATGTCCTCACGTACCCACAAAATCCAGCGCTCTGCAACCGTCTACATCAGGGCTTAATTAATTTAATAATTTTACTGTTTAAAATTGTCTTAATATTATTATTGTAGAAATTATTTTGTAATATGTGCAATAAATGATCATTGTACTTATATTTTTTTGTTTCATTATTAAATATAGCCAGAAATGTAACTACTTGGCCCGCCATATATTTGTTTGTAAATATTGGCACGCCAACGAAAAAGTTTCCCATCCCTGTTCTAGTGTAATCCTTCGTCAAACTATTCCAGCCTCTTGAATTTGTGCCCATAACCTCTTCTTCATTTGCGGGCTGAACATGTGTTGACTGGATTTTTTTAACTATCAGTCCCCATACATTTTCCATCGGGTTGAGTCGGGACTTCGCGATGGTCAGGGAAGGATTCTAACTCGGTTGTTTCTTGACCAGTCGGTGACCTTCCGGCTGCATGACCGGACAGTTGTCGTGCTGATAGATAAAATCATTCCCATAGACATTATAGGCCGCTGGCAGCATGATATTTTGGGAATTTCTTGATAAGAATTGGCGTTTAAATCTGCCCTGGATATGATGGCAAACGCTCCACCATCCTGCGCCGATGACATCCCCAAACATTGACCGAAAACCTAACCACTCTGTTTTATCTTTTGGGTGTTGTCTCTTCAAATCTTGAATTTGGGGTCTATATACTCGCATACTTCCATTAAAACTTGACTGGAAAACTTTTTCATCACTAAATATTACCCTTTCCCAGAAACGTATTTCCGTACTAGGTATTCTGGCAAAATCCAACCCTTTCTCGTTTATTTGCCTGTGTTGAAAAATTGTTTCTCGTTTTGCAGAAGAGGCTGTTTTAAAAGGATTTTCCGAACGCAGCTTATCAAGTTTTCGTTTTGTTCCTCGGTTGATATGTGTGACGACCGCTACCTTCTTTCTGGCGAATTTCTATCATGAAATTTTTGTTTGATATCATGAACCGAACTCTTTGGCACTTTGACTCTCTCCGCAACAGATTTTTCTGAGTAGCCCTCCTCCAGCAATGTAACAACTTGAACTTTTTTTGCTACTAATATGCGTGGCATGGTTCGAAGAACTTGATATATTTTTTGGACAATGACAGATTTCGAATTATTGTCAAAAGTAAAGGTAAGCTGGTAACTGAAGGCTGTTTTACAACACGTAAAATCGTTACCCGAAATTTTATGGCCGTAACTGTACATTTTATTACATAGTTTTTAGCAAAATTTGGATGGAAATTCGAGCCTTTTTTTAAAGAGCCGTCATTTCACCAATTTTTTTTAACGTATTCTCTACGTCACATCATAGCCTCCGCCAACATTTTTGGTTGCTCCCTCGGCGTCAGAACCAAGTAGGTCACACTAAATTTTTTTTTTAAGGTAATAAATATTATTTGCAAATTTTAAAAAAATTATTCTTCAGAACACTTTAAAAGAATTTAATCCCGCTGAAAATTTAGCTTATAGTTAGTTTTTTAACAAGTTAGACAATTGTCAATTAACAAAATTGTTTCGACCTTTGGTCCTCATTGTACATTTAAAAAAATGCTTAAATAATTTTCATATAAATTGTTTGCTTCGTAAAGCCCTTCTTATATACATACTTAACCAGATCACGCCATAAAAGTTTTTAAAAAAATATTCCTTAGTTTATAATAATTTTATAATTTTGACAAAAAATTGTTGTGCAAATTATTATAAACAAAGCATTAACATTTTTTAAACTTTTATGGCGTGATCTGGTTAGGTATGTATATAAAAAGAGTTCCACGACGCAAAAAATTTATACTTTACAATTATTTAAACTTTTTTTTAATGCACAATGAAGACAAAAGTTCGAAACAATTTTTTTAATTAACAATTGTCTAACTTGTTAAAAAATTAACTTTAAGTTAAATTTTCAACAGGAATAAATTCTTTGAAGTGTTCTGAATACAAATATATTTCTTAAAATTTTTTAATTAATATTTAATACCCTTAAACAAATTATTTAGTGTGACGTACTCAGTTTTGACGCCGAGCGCGCAACCAATATGTCCGCGGAGGCCTTTTTTCAGCGTTAAATTAAAATTAATAATAATGAAGATAGAATTTTTTATCGAAAATTTTCTCCTCTTCAAGGATCTTTTTTGCAATTTCCGCTATCTCTTATGGTTTTTAAGTTATCATCAAACATCGAAATGGCTTTTTGTTTTTTTTTTGTTTTTTGTTAATAACAATTTGTTTATTTAACAATGTTAAATGCAATTTTTATTGGCAGAAAAAATTCTCGTCTTTTTCAGATTTGCATTCCGCATCGAATGAGCTATTGCTCATATTTTTCGAAGCCTTCTAACTATTTTTCGCAGGAAACACACTTCTTTGTGTCCTTTTTTTAATTTGACACAATTTAGTTGACAGATTCGGCTGTTGCTTGATGGAAATTCATTTTAACAAATATGTTAAACAAAAACACATTTGCCACTAATTTTTTATTAATCCTGACATGTTTCACCACACAGTGGTTACAGAAGGTATTTAGGTACTAAAAACTTATTTTTGGGATAAATATCTAGGTAGTAAATTTATAATTAGGAATTTCATTCATATAAAAAGGTTTAAAATCCACTTGCAAAATGTATCAGTTTTTTTAGTTTATTAATTTAGGCTTAAAAATTTAATTTTTGCTTTTGTTTCAATATGTAAAAATTTTGTTTTCATCGAAATTATGATTTTCCTGCATTAAATGATTAGCGTAATTCCAATTTTTTTTTATATTATAGATTTATGTCCTTTTAAACTGTTTTGAAATTTCTTCTGTTTGCCAATATAAACTTTTGGGCATAACCACAATTAATTTTACACAAATTATTTTTTTTTTTACTTTTTTGTTTTTGCTGTTTTGACCTTTTGTTTTTAAAGCTTTTGACTTTAGTCGAGGTTACTTATATATAAATACCAGTATTTTGTATCAGTTTTAATAGATAAAACTCGATTGTTTTTTGGTTTTAAATTTTGTTAACTAGTTTGTTAATTATTTCATTTTGCCATCTAAAGCGGTTAAGTTCTGTATAATTTTCTTTGAAAGTGGAAGATAAATTAATCTATGGATCACACACACACAGATATTACTATACATGAGAAGTCTCTACATCCCTATACTCATAAACTTGCAGCCTACAATAGTATGATCCATAGATAAATTTATCTTCCACTTTCAAAAGAAAATTATAATACAGAACTTAACCGCATTAAACAGATGGCAAAGAACAATGGATATGAACCACAACTAATTAACAAACTAGTTAACAAGAAGTTATACCAAAAAACAATCAATTCCGTGTATCCTATTATAAAAACTGATACAAAATACCATGGATCTTTAACATATATAGGCCCAACCTCGACTAAAGTGGCAAAACTTTTAAAACAAAAAGGTCTGAAGGTAGCATTTAAAACTAATAACTCGCTAGGCAAAAACATCAAAAACAATAAAGATAAAAATAAAGAAAATAGTAGTTCGGGTGTATACAAAATTAATTGTGGTTCATGCCCAAAAGTTTATATTGGCCAAACAGGAAGAAATTTCAAAACACGTTTAAAAGAACATAAATCAAGCTATATAAACTCAAAAACAAATTCGAATTACGCTAATCATTTATTACAGGAAAATCATAATTTCGATGAAAACTTTAAAATCTTACATATTGAAAACAAAAGCAAAAAATTAAATTTATTAGAAACCCTAGAAATTAATAAACTAAAAAATACTGATACACTTCTTAATGACCAAGTGGATCTTAGTAGTTCCCCATTGTTAAACCTTTTTATATTAATTAATTGACGTATGTAAAACCTTTGGTTAACACAATAAAGATTTATTCTATTCTATTCTATTCTATTGAATGGAAATTCCTAATTATAATTTTACTACCTAGATATTTATCCCAAAAATTGTAAAAGTATTTTTAGTACCTAAATACCTTCTGATGAAGCCACTGTGTGGTGAAACATGTCAAGGATTAATAAATAAATTAGTGGAAATTGCAACAAAATAGTGTTTTTGTTTAACATACTGTGTTGACACAATTTGTTTACTAGTTATTTTATCAAAATTTTCCGTCACCTCTTATACAAAGCAGAATTAAATGATTACCCACTTATTGCTATCAATAAACAAAAATTTAGTTCAATGAAGTTTTATTGGCAAAGACAGCTGATCCTAACTATAGTTCAAAAATAAATTGATGCTGCAAAACATAAAAATAGATTCGATTGTTAAATGGTAAATATCTGTTTTTTATCCAGCATTACAAGGTTGTTTCAAAGAAGGTTACAAATTATTTTGTTATATATACAAACAAAACTTGACATCTGCAATATTACTTAATGTTATTCTAAAAGATTTATCCTTTTATCGTTAGAACATACATTATTTATTACATTTCTAGTCAATTTACATCGTGGTTTAGCAGGTTTTATTTAGTTTCGGTGTCAATAAAAATATTACTTTAACGAATCTAGAAATGCCAAAACAATATTCACTCGGTCGTTGACCCATAAAGATAATAAAATAATACTTGCAATTGCCTGAATTAGACAGAGCGTCCTTAAACATTAAACAAATTTTGGCGACATATCGCGTTGAAAATTGTTAAGTTAACATACCGGTTTATTTTGGCGAGAAGCGGTAACGTAGGGGAAGGTGTTATGATATCAGTATCTACGTCATTACTGTATACCCAGTAGAGATTGCAAACCAGGTCCGGCCGAGCCGGGCCCGGTGCCCTGTTAGGCACCCACCGGTCAACAATTTATTTTTTAAGATCATTCTTTCAAACTGAAAAATAATTGTTTTGCCTTATGCAAGTTAGAATATACTTTTTTTGTTATATTATACTTATGACGCCTACGTTACATTTTGTTAGTTAAGACTATACAAGTTTGGTTGTTTACAGTTCCAGTACAGCCCAGCTTATAAGATTTCGTTATTTGCTCAATTAGTCATAGTAACACTCACCAGTCTTAATAGCCAAAGTTTAAGAAAAAACATAAAGCCGCGTTTACACCAAAGTCTTCCACTAAGTTTTCCATAAGTTGCGGCAATTTGTTGCTTTTTCTACAAAATACAGCAACTTTTTCTGTCTTCCACTTGTGGAGAAACAAATCTTCCACTAAATTTTGGTTTCCCGCCGAGTGTCGGTAAAGATCAAAGAAAGTTGACAACTAAAAGTGGAAGATTTGTTGCTGCAGGTTTTTCGCAAGCAACTTGTAGAAAACTAGTGGAGAACTGGAGAACTACAGCCTAAACCTTTCGCGCCAATCCTTTGGCAACAAGTTTTTCACTTGTTTTTCTAAATTTGAGAAGAGCAACTTTTAGTTTTCTACAAAAAATCTTCCACTTGTTGCTCTAATTTGAGAAGAGCAACTTTTAGTTGACAACTTTTAATTTTCTACAAAAAATCTTTTGTCAACTTTTAGTTGTCAACTTTGGTGTAAACGCGCCTTAATACTTACTTTACTTTTGATAAATAAGAATTTTTTGTTTATACCAAAGCTACCAAATTTTATCTATCTACCTAATCTAAGTTGTTATGACATGTTTAGTACTTTAAGCTGCGTTATTAGTTTCTTATTTTAATCCTTTTTTTTAAAGACACTATGAGAAGTAAAGAAAAAGACCTACTTGTTTAAACTTATAAAAATAAATGTTTATTTATACTAATTAGGGATCGACCGATACCGATATCGGTATCGGTATATCGGCCATATCGGCCTTCTTGGCCGATATCGGTATCGGCCGATATGTAAACCACGATATCGGCCTATATCGGTATCGGCCTAAAAAAATATAAATTGCTTAATATTTTAGTTCTTAAGGAATTTTTAAAGGAAATTAAAACAGAAATAGTAAATAAAAAACAAATCAAGTTTATTCTTATTCAAAATTTAGCAAAAAAGTCATGAAAAATGTAGAAGTTACACACTAAGTTAAACAAATTAATATTTAAAGTTAAGTTTCGGCAAGTTGTAATGTAACAAAATTAAGCTTTCTGCTCTTTCCGGAGTTAGACGATTTCTTACGCTTTCATAAACATTTCCAGCTGAAGAAAATAGCTGTTCACTAGTAACACTACTTGGCGGCGGTGCTAAATATATTATTGCAACTTTGTACATCAATGAAAAAATGTCTTTTTTTTGCGCCCACCAAGTCAAAGGATCTTCATTTCTTGATATTTTTTCTAATTTCTTATACAATTCAATCTCATCATCAATTTTATTCATCATATCATCAGTACTTTTCTTATATGACACTGATTTACTTGTCGTCATACCAGTAAGTTCATCAAAAGTATTCCAAAATAAACTATGAGAAATTGAGTCCTGAATCTGTTGGTTTACCTCGTGTGATTTTTTGGCGATTTTCGCTAAAGGAGCATCATCGTCGCTCACTTCAGATTCTCCGGAATTATCTTCCAGCAAGTCTGAATCTTGTCCATTAGTTTTTAAAAGTTCTTTTTTTAAATCTGTAAAGGTTCTTTGCGATAAATCATTGTCAAAGAAAGATGTCTTGAACCTTGGGTCCAATAAAGTGGCAAAAAGAAGGTTTCTATCAGTGAAGCAGGCTTTGCATCTCTTATTCAAGGAGTCTTTAAGCTCATTTTTGGTACTTGCACCCTGAAAGTCAGCTCTTCAGCTTTCTGGAGATAATTTAAGAGAGCTTTAGGGAAGGGTATTACTTCCGATATAGATGCACTATTCTTACTAAAAACCTGGATTGTCCATTATATATATATATATATATATATATATATATATATATATATATATATATATATATATATATATATATATATATATTATATATATATATATATAAATATATATATATATATATTAATTTTTTTTTTTTTTATTAGACTTTCCAACATATAAAAACTTGAGTTCCATCGTGTTGGAACGTCCTGACCAAAGCTTCTCGGTCATATTAAGGGACTTTTGAATATTCTTCAGCCTATCACAAGCCAAGGAGGAGTGACTAAAATGAGTTACTATACGTCTTGCTTTTGCCAATAAATCTACAATTGATCGTTGACTTTCTATGGAGTCATGTATGGCTAATTGTATGGTATGTATGAAACAGGGTTGGTGTTTTAATTTAACCTCGTCAATGCCTTTTTTTATGTTGGCAGCATTATTAGCTAAAACCAAAAGAATTTGATTCTGATCTTACTCCCACATTGTCATTAATTCAGATAACATCTGTGAGATGTTTAAAGCTGTATGCGACCCAGGAAAATGCTTGCAGGCCAGTACAAATGAACATCTTTCAGTCGTTTTAAAATCTATCCAATGTGCAGTAAAAGAAAAAAATGGGTTGTTATTATGCTTGCAAGTCCATATATCTGTAGTTGCAGAAATTTTAATGTTTTCTTTCAAGGAAAGTGATAATTTTTCACAAATTGCCAAAGTACATTTTTTGTATATATCAGGAAGAATTCTATCTCTAAAATATTTATCTGAAGGAATATTGTAACAAGGAACCAATTTATTTAAAAGCCGCTTAAAACCCACATCGTTCACAATACTGAAGGGCTGTATGTCTATAGCTATTAATTCTCCGATATAATAGTGAACCTTTTTAGATTTAGTGCTATCAATGTCCCATAACTGCATATTTTCAAAGGATTCAAAAATCTTTGGTTGTGTGGTTGAGCCTCCGCTTAAGCTTGCATATGAACAAGATGAACCAGGTTTTTCGTATGCTTCTGCATCTAAAAAACAGAACCCTTCTAAATACTGGGTGTTTCATAATTCATAAATTTAGTATCAGAGGTACAGTTTGGCTTCAGGGCTCAGGAGTAAAAGCACTCACTTAACGACTTAACGCAAAAACAAAAACAGAAATTTAATAACTTGTCAATATTGCAGCCAAAATTACTAATTTCTAAAACAAATTTATTATATACTTACTGCCATCAACATTTTTTTCTTTTGACTCCTCACTTAATTTTTCAATGTGAAACTTCGCCATATGATGCTTTAAATTGGTGGTATTTGCTGTTTTGCCTTTACCTCCCAGAGAAACAACAGCATTACATAATTTACAGGTGGCATTTACTTTTATTGTAGAGGCATTAACTTCGTTCTTGGAGAAATACTTCCAGTAAATACTTTTACCACTAGTTATGTTGCCACTAATACTGCTACTTATTGAAGATAATGAACCAGAACCAGGCTCTTGTAAAGAGGACGACACGACGTAACGTGGAGACGCAGGAAACATCCAGGGAAAAATAGAGCAATACTGGATTATATAGAGTTTTATTAACTACTTTGTCCAGATTGGAAATTTGGTTTGACCAGAACGCTGCCGACTGCCCAGGGACTTGATTAAATTCGGGGAATTAGTCATGTTATTGACGGATTTTAAAAATATCATTGCTCCATTCAAGTAGTTATCCGGAAGAACAGTTATCTTATAAACCACTTTTCCATTTATACAGGCATAACTAAAGTTTCACATAATTTATTGGGTCATATCGTGGGTAACCCATATGTTGCAAAAAATCTATCGGTCTAGATCCTACATTGTTATTTTCTGTCATAGAAAATGAACAATGATATTTGTGTTTTCAGCTTGAGTGAACGATTATTGGATAGATTGTATAAGCAGTTGAATAAAATTAACCTTGAATCATTGCTTTTCCTCGATTATATAGAAAATTTGATAAAATTTTTAATTTTATTTACACAAACTTGGCAGATTACGGGCGGCGTTAGAACATACCGGGTTGTTTAGTCCAGTATCATCTATGCCATACTCAAGATTAAAACCGTTGCATGTCAAAACTAAAATATGGATAGATCGCGTTTCTATTTTTTGTTCTTGATTTGCAAGGAATACTTGGTTGAATTTTATTTAATAACGTTAATTTAGGATTTGTACAATAGTATTAAATCATAAAATTAGATTTACTTTGTTATTTACTAGAAACAGCAATACATATTGATGAAAATTTTTATACTACTTGACTTATTTTTAATTTAAAGACTTTATTTGTTTTTTCATGATAAATGTTAGTAGAATATAGACACTGACAACGAAGTTTTTTTTTGGAAACAGGTTAAGACGTTAAATGAAAGTATATAACAGTATTAAAAAGGTATGTCGGAAAAAATCCTTTATATATATAAAGGTCCTATTATCTATAAGATCTTCCGATGAATAATTAAATTTCAATATTTTGGGTTTTGGAAAGTCTTATACATTTTTTATATATAAGGTAATATAAAAAATTATATCTTTATCAGATTAATACAGGCATATGTAATTATTGTAGAGAAAAACTATATTTGACGCATGCTTTGTTCTTTTGAAGAACCATGTAATAAAGAATATAAAGAATATATTAAATAAATAAATAAACGACCAAAAAGGTATTTGATAAATGCCAAATTAGCTCAAATTTTTTAAATATATCTTAACCGAATCAATATCAAAAGAAAACATTGACAGAGAAAAAAGTTCGAGAGGGATAAAAGAGTCGGTCAATACTTAAAATCAATATCTTAAAAGAGGTACAAGAATAAAAAAAAAAAAAAATGCAAAAATTTTTCGCCCTGTAGATCATAAACAAAGCCTTGCACTCCTCTAAGGACACATGTTTATAGGACTTTTTTTAAATCATTTGTACCATCACACCTGTAATATGGGTATAAGAAACAAATTTTTCTAAGGTAACTATGTAACATATTTAGTGGAGCGGGCGTGTAAGGTAAAATGAGGAATTCACAATTCTCCATTCCACTAGGAACACACAGTACTGTATTTCAAACAGAAAAATATGCTTTACTGCAGTAAGCAAAAGAAAATAACATGACGGGCTTGACGCGGATCCCTGTATAATAACAGACAGGTATTGGATCCGAAACAAACACGAGGAATACTGGGCAAACCTCAGTAGAGTAAGACATCGAAAAAACTTCATAAGAGGTCAATTCAAAAGAACGTAGGAAGAAGTACTAAGACAAAGTAGGAAAAGACTTCGCATAACAGTAGGGTTGCTAACAGGGCACGATAACCTAAGAGGACACCTACACAATATAGGGTCATACAATGGGGACCCAAGTTGCAGAATGTGCGACGAGGGTGAAGGAACAGCTTACCACATACTGTCTGAATATGAAGCGCATTATTTGGGCAACTGAAAATGAGCCAACAGGAATATATCAACCAACCAGTCTCGAGGTTATACAGACTTGTAGAAGGAACAAGACTAATGGGAGGATTGGTATAAAAGACAATGGGAGATTAGGCACAAAAAGCCCAAGAGGCTGCGCTGCCTCCTGTAGTTAAAGACGGCTCCCAGGAAGAAGAAGAAGAAGAACATATTTAGTTGTGCACAGCATAACTAACAGGCAGCACGATCTGTCCCTTCGGGCGCTTTTGATATTTTTAAGCACAAAACACAAAAGAAACGATTACAAATCAAATAAAGGAGACAGATCATTTATTATCTCAGCAAAACGGCTGAACCTGCGCGAGAAAAATGACCGTACTTTTCCGCCAATTCATGAAAGCGTGCTGCTTTCTGTTAGTTATGCTGTGATACCGGTATGTTGTGGTTACCTAGCAAACATTTGTTAAAGGTTTAGAAACTTCCAGTATATTATTTTTATTTGGTAGGCGCGGCAGATCTTTCTTTTAAAAGGTGATAATATATCTATGTATTCCAAAGGTTATTATTTACTTCTAGATAAAAATAATAATAACTACGTGACAAAAAAAGAGAATAAAGATAACTGTTATATAAGAGTTATTAAGGAAAAGGTGTCAAGACTGGTGCTTATATTTTTAACAATATGTTTAAGTACCGGTGCTTCTTCGAAGATAAACAGTGTTACCGTTATCAAATATTAATTAGGTATTTCTACTTACTATTATGTTGTTATCACCTTCAAGCATATATACCTATTAAAAACAACCTTGCCGCTAAGCCGTGCGAACAAGAGGGCAGGAGAGAAAGAAGAATAAGTATATAATCTTTCCTCTCGCTGCAACGTGCTGATTGGCCACGGGGGATGTATACTCCGCTCTGCGTGCTGATTGGTCAGCACATCTCTGCCGACCAATCAGCACTTTGTAGCAAGAGAGGAGGGTTATACACATACACATATTCTTCTTTCTCTCTCGCACGGCCAAGCGGCAAGGCCGCCTCTAGAAGGTATATACTCGAAGGTTACTACATAAATTTATATAAAGGATATCCGGATTTTGTTGTAATTACGGTTAGTTATTATTCGACTTGCGGAAAAGCTTTTTTTGCGTGAAATTATCATGATACATTAGGACACACTAAATCACAAGCAGTCAAATACGATAGACAAATAGATCTTGTGTTAATTCAAAGCGGTTTTATTGTTGGTTGTTCAGTAAATTTTGGAAAATAATCGGCTTATGGTTCTAGTTAGTTTTTATTAGCAAGTAAAGTTTTTTAACTTTAATAAATAAGTTAGTTTTGGTAAAATTTGGACAAGTTAGATTGGTTCCTCCATGTAGTTTTCGCAAAATTTTACTACTTTTTACTGGAACATATCATTTTTCGTTTTTTCGGATAAAATTAAGAAATAAAAATCGGAGACCTCGGCGCCCACGAAAATCTTTTTAATTTTATTAAGCCCATTACTTAAAACTACAAACGAAATTTCTTTTTATTCAAAAGGTGTAGCTTGCTACGATTTAAACATTAATTAGATATTGTTTTGTAAATTATTAATCAAGTTCGTAATTTGCTCTAAAATTATGAGACTTTTTATACCGGGAGGTGCGTCGCCGAGCGGAACATATGAAATTCCATGTAAATTTTAAGGGGGTTAATTATTGGCTTCCCTGTACATTTTACAGACAAAATGTAAGATAACTTTTTGAAGAGACCAATCTGACAAACCCTCGTCTCAAGTTCCAAAAAATTTTAATAACCTTGAATTATTCAATTAAATTTAATTGCAAAAATTACCAAATTTTCGGTTGAGGTAAAACCAAACAGACACCAGCCAGCAGCAAACAATTTGTTATAAGGCTTTGTCAAATCTGACGTACAGCCGAATACAAGGAATGTTTTTTTTTCATTTCATCAATCTCACAACCATTACATTGAAAGTAAAAGACACGTTAACATTATTTTTTATCAAATCTTTTATTTAATGTAACAATTAAGTTTAACTAATAACAATAATTATTACTATCGATCATTAAAAAAATAATTTTATCATACTAGAATATAATTAAACCAATAGCAGTATCTGAAATATTTTTAATTTATTTTCTTATCAAGCCTATCTGGTTCAATTTAACCATTAAACGTATTGTCAGTAAATTCAAGTGCAAAGCCATCGCAAGAAATAATTGTAAATGTTTAACTTACAAGATCGAAAATAGATCCGAAAAATGAGAGAACTGAACTCTAAATATTTTAGTAGGTGTGGAAAAATAAAATGATATAAAATACAATAACTTTTTTAAAAATAATAGAGAACTACATAAAAACATTAATTAATCACATGTTCAAACAACCCCCCATTAACAGCTAAACAATATCCCAACCGATCATAAAATTAATTTCTAACGTTGCTGAGTTGATATTGCGAAATTTTATTACATTCTAACGAAATAGCGTTTTGTAGCTGGTTTAGATTCTTAAATATTACACTTTTATAAATGACACTTTTTAAGTGACCCCAAGAAAGAAGCTATACGGTGAAAGATCGGGTGACCTGGCTGGCCAAAGTATCCTATACCGTGGACCAATAATATTGCCGTTAAAAGCATGTTCCAGGTACTCTCTAACCATACGGGCATTATGGGCGGGGCAACCATCCATTTGGTACCAGATCATTTGATCTTTCCGAACAATGTCTTCTAAGGCGGGTCCAATTTCAATTTGAAATAAGTCCAAATAGGTTTCTGCTGTCAGGTTATAATCCATAAAGATGGGTCCAATCATATGGTGTCCGATAATTCCCACGAATACATTTGTTTTTTGGGGATATTGTGTCCGAGTATAATCAAAGCGATGTTCATTTTCTTGGCTCCAATACCGGCAATTCGGAACATTTGGTTCATTGTTGAGGGTAAATGTACATTTATCGGTAAAACAAAATTTCTTAAAAAATTCCTATCGTTATTTGCTCTTTCCATCATTTCAAAACAAAATGCCATTCTTTGCTCTTTCATCTCCTTCCTGCAGCTCTTGATGTATTTCGAATTTATACGAATAATGTTTGTGTTTTTTCAAAGTGCGCTAAACCGTTGTATGATGTTTATTTACCTCTTGCCCAAGAACCCTCGTACTATCCATTTTGTTTTCCTCCACACTCAGTAGAATATTAAGAACTCTGTTCTCTCTTTCTTCGGCTCTATTTTCGATATCCTGAGTTGAACATTTACAATTATTTTTTACGGTACCTTTGAACTCGAACTTACTGACAATACGTTTAATAGTTGAAATGGACGGAATGGGCTTGGTGGGGAAATAAACTGAAAATATTTCAGATACTGCTCTAAAACTGTTTTCCGCATAATGCCACTTAATTAAGGATACTTTTTCGTCAATTAAATAGTTCATATTTTTTTTCAAATACCGACTGTCACTGATTTATTGACACCTTTCCTAATGTCAGGAACAATATTCATTTTACTGGTGCCTGTTTGGTTTTACCTGAACCGAAAATTTGGTAATTTTGCAATTACATTTAATTGAATAATTCAAGATTCGCTTATTAAATTTTATAATCGATTAATTACAAATAAAAAATGTTTAACGCTGTTTTAATAGATTAGCATAGTGCATAGTTAGCAAAGAAAAAATTTGCCGATCAATGAAATTCAACCTTGTGACTGTGCCTCGTTATTAATATTGCTAGACATATGTATTACTGAAGCATTTATTCATAATCTATTTACTTGACATTCTTACCATTATTCATATATTTTTACGATATGGTGTCAAATTAAAACAAGCAGGTAAAGCACGTATGCAAGGTGATTTAAACTTGGTATAAACGAAAATAACTTTAAACATATTTTTGAAAGAGGTTTCATTATAAAAAATATTTTTTACACATGCTCTTTATTGCAAGAAATGCTAAAAAGCCTGTGGAGTATTATAATCCAAAAATTCTGTAGGAGAATAAAAAATGCGCGACTTTCTTTCATTTTGATTTAAATACCGAAATACTTTGAATGAACCTGACATATTTGGGCAGATTATTATAAAGCTTTTTCCTACGAGCGTGCGGAAAAGTCCACTTTTCCGCACGCATTTGAGTGCGCAAAGTTGCACTTTTCCGCACGGCGTGGGGAAAAGTGAACTTTTCTGCACGCCGTGCGGAAAAGTAAAACTACTCTAAAATCTTACAGGTAAGCAAGATTTATATGTATTTTAGTAATTGTAGGCTATTTCATGCAATATACGAAGCCATTGCAAGTTTTAGTTTATTCTCTTTTTTGTTTGTTACTTCGTAATTTTCAATATTTCAACTCAAGTCAAGCAACAATATGTAATCTTGGTGATTTTAACACATGTCAGATTTTTTCTTCGTTTCCATATGAACAAGCAATTGCACAAATGAATTTCAATACAAACAAGCATTTTTAATGAAAAGGCGTCATAGTATCTTTTTTTAATTAAATAAAAATCCGACAAAAATAACTATTTAAAATGAGTAGTTCCGATGAGGAGCTACCAGATTCTATCCTGGATGCAGCAAATGCCGTAAGTTTAAATTTATTACCAGCAAAATCTCGTGAAAATATGAGAATCAATATAGTCATTTCGAAAACTGGTGCTCCAGCAAGGGGACAAAAAGTATTAAAGAAGAAGTGTTCTTGGCCTATTTTGCGGATTTGCAAAAAACATATAAACCTAATACTTTATGGAGTAAGTACTCTATGTTAAAATGTGTCCTCAAAGTGAAAAGGAACCTTGATTTAAGTTCATATTTCAAGCTAACATCACTACTTAAACACCAAAACGTGGGATACCGGCCAAAAAAATCAAAATCTTTCAGCAAAGAAGAAGTTTCAAGATTCATGAAAGAAGCACCTGATAATATTTACCTTCTAATAAAAGTTGCTACAATTTTTGGAATAGCCGGTGCTTGTAGGAGAGATGAACTTACAAAAATAATGATTGATGACATACAGGATAATGAAAATTTGATAGTGGTGAAAATTCCTGACAGTAAAAATAACACTTCCAGAATCTTTGTAGTGTCCGATGAAACGAATAACGGACTTTATCTGCAATGGTACCGTAAATATGCAAATTTGCGAAAACCACATACTCCACACAGACGTTTTTTTGTCCAGTATAAACAAGGAGCATGCAGTACGCAATGTGTGGGAATAAATTCAATAGGTAAAATGCCTTCAGAAATTGCTGCATACCTAAAATTAAAAAATCCAGAAGAGTACACTGGACATAGTTTTCGTCGATCCCCTGCGACTATGTTAGCGGATTCTGGAGAAGGAATTACCAATGTCAAGCCACTTGGGGGCTGGAAATCAACGGCTGTAGCTGAGAGCTACATTAATGAATCCACAAATCAGAAAAAGGATATGTCGAATAAAATATTGACCATGAACAACTCCCCTCCTGAGCTAAGTCAACCTTCATCAAGCCGTACAATAAGCGCTTCCATAAGCCACCCGCTAAATGAAATTACAGGTTCTGCAATTAATTTACAATATGATAATAACTGTTTTTTTGTTGTAAATGTTATCAACAAATAATTTCCATTTATAAATATGTTGTAGTAGTTCTTTCAGATTAAACATAATTTAAAAAATAATCATTGCTTTAATATTGGTATTATCTGACGCTCGTAGGAAAAATTTTGTTCCTAACGCTTGCGCAAAGTGACTTTTCCGCACTTGACTGCTTGCCCGAACTCCGCTTCGCGTCGTTCGGGCAACGGCAGTCGCGTGCGGAAAAGTATCACTTTGCGCACTTGTTAGGAAAATAACTATTCGGGCATAATTAGGCAACTCTTGGTGGTGGGGGCGAAATTATGCACACATATAAAAATATTGGATGATAATTCTTTTTAATATACACTCCTACACAACAAAAAATAAAATTACCTGTGAGAAATAGTCAATATTTTAATGTCCAATTAAAGAAATTCCGAAGATTATATAATAGATATATACAATATAATATATATATATATATATATATATATATATATATATATATATATATATATATATATATATATATATATATATATATATATATATATATATATATATATCTCCACTTCAACTAAGAATCTATATACAATCTTGTGGATAAGAATAAATTTTTCTCCTTCAGCGTTTTTTTATTAAGATGTATGTAAATACCGTAATTAGTAAAAGTTGGAGAAAATGCACTTAACTTAGACCATTTAGCTAACAATAACTTAATGTGTTCTCAGCGCAATGAATGGCGGTTTTAAAAGATTTAAATAATTTCCGAGCATCATGCAATACTAGTACCTTGTAATCTGCGATAGAATGCAACATGCACTTAGCTTAGGAAGTTGGAACAGGGTGCGTTGAACATGCTCTATCTGTAAATCCCAAGAAAACAGAAATGGTTCTGTTTACAAAGGAAAAGAAATAAGAGAACTTGACAGCACCCTTTCTTTTTAATACTAAACTGAGCTTCTTAACAGAGGTCAAATACCTTGGTATTACCTTTGACAGTAAGCTAACATGGAATTCTCTCTTGGAGAACAGAATAAAGAAAGCATATATTGCATTTGATCAATGCCGCAGAACCATAGGGAAGACTTGGGGATTCTCTCCCAAAGTAGCCCATTGGATCTACACGGCCATAATAAGACCCATGGTAACTTACGGTCCCATAGTGTGGTGGTCCAAAACAGAACAGATCACGGCAAAACATAAGCTAGATCAAATTCAAAGAAAAGCATGTTTAAACATCACAGGTGCTATAAGGACTACACCGACTAGAGCTATGGTGGTTATATTGAATCTCAGCCCCCTTGATACATTTCTAAGGGAAGCGGCACTGATGTCTCTAACACGCCTCCGCATGGGCGTCCTAGACACTAATGTAGGCACTGGCTCAACTGGACGACGCCTGTAGAGGCATGTTACAGGGGAACTTCCAATTCTACAGGCAAGAGCGGACGCATTTGCAGCAAGGTTCGTTTTCAATAAACCCTACACTATCAACATAAAGGGAACCATACCAATAAAAGGCGAGTCTAAAGGAACCATTAGCCTGTACACCGACGGCTCTTAGACCAAGGTGGGCACAGGCTGTGGCATATTCTCACCAACCGTAAACCTGAAAATCGGATGGACAATGGGCGCCGACCCCAGCGCGTGCTTCAATCCAAATTGACAGCCATAACCATAGCGGCTTACGAAATTAAAAGCCGCAACATCGCCAACCATACGATCTGTATTTATACAGACAGTAGGTAAGCATTACTAGCCCTGAAAAGACCACGCATTACTTCGGGACTTGTACTAGAATATCATCAAGCCCTGACTAACATCTCTTTAAATAATGTGGTCAACCTAGTCTGGATCAAGGGACATGACATATCTAAAGGTAATCATACCGCTGACTCGCTGGCCAGGGCGGCTGCGGGACGTCACGTGCTCACCACTGGATTGACAACAACAGTGATTGAAGACATCATTAAAGAACACTCCCATCGACTATTTAAAGGAGAATGGAATGATACTACGAACTGCAACTTGAGCAACTGAGCTATCCAGACAAGTCAATAGCAAAAAAAACCTTATGATGTCCAGAAGGAACCTCCAAACACTAACGGGTGTTTTAACTGGCCACTGCGGGCTATGAGGACACCTATTTAAAATGGGTTTAACGGACACAGGATTATGTAAAGGCTGTGAACAAGAAAATGAGACCGTGAACACATTCTTTGCGATTGTCCCGCCCTCACATTTGAACGGAACTCCGTGCTGAGCACGAACTGGCCATTACTGTCCGATATTAGGGAGATTCCTCATTAAGACGTCAACTATTTCAAATCAATAGGTTGGACGACGCAGTAAATCTCCCGCCTACAAGAGGAAGCACAAAGGACCTACTGAGGTCTAGGTGCAGTGGTATATTACCACCCTCTGAACATTCAGATCAGATCAGATACTAGTATCTTTGGCAAATTATAATATATTTAAGTTTGTAAAGCAAGTACTTAAAGAATTGATAAAAATAATAAATTATAAAGGCTCCAATGTTCTTCCCTAAGGAATACCCATATAGAACATAACCTTTTACTTTTAACACACAACTTTAGGTTCTTTTTTACAAATAGAAAGCTATGCATAAGAATAGACTATTACTATGCCATAACTTTTTAATTTATTTACCCCGTAAATAAAATTGTGTCAAAGTCACTAGATGTATCAAAATATTTACAGAAGAACTTTTGTTAGTTACCTATCAAACCTATCTAAATTTGGTTAGATGCGTTTATACATCTATGGGCGAGAGATTCATTTAAATCCTAAACTAAACGGAGTTTGTAATCAACAAAAAAAATTACAAAAAGTATTCTTGGGAAAACTAAAAGCATTGAATAACTCGATAGTTCGCTGTATTATTAATATGCCTCTTCTTAACAGAAAAACTTCCCTCTTAATTCAGATTTTTAAAAATACTGTTAAACAACACGGCAAGGCCTTAGTTTTTGAGTTACTCAATGGAAATTCATAATATTGGTGGTGTGTCAGAATCACTATTTTTAAAAATTGGTATAGATTTACTTATTTTAAAAGCATTTGGGTACACAAAATAGTATATTATTCAATGAGCATGTAATTATAGCTATTACTCACGATAATGAAGTGATGAATTCATCAGAGTGAGTAATAACTATTACATGCGAGTAGAATACTATACTTTTTCTACGACTTATCTCTTATACAGTGAGTTACATAGCTGTTTAAATTAACTTTTGAATGATTTATTAGAGCTCAATTTTAATTACATTTTTCGGAACTTCCTATTAAAAGTACATGAAAGAAAGGAAGAAATCTACCTGCCCTAGTACTTTTTAATTTGTTTTAGAATTTTACCTTCATTACCAACCTCGTGATAGAGATAATAAGATATGAATATTAAAAAATATGAATTAAATTATTAAGGGCTTCGTATTTGCTTCTTGATTTTTCTGGTAATAAATTGTAGCACGTCGCGCCGTGTTTGCTGCTTCTGTAATTTCGGGTGGAGTGCCAGTTTCCATTTCATCGCCACTGATTTTAGCCATTATTCTTACAGAAAATTTCCTAGGCATTTATTGAACGAACAAAAACTTTTAATATATTCTATAAATCAAAATATATGGCGTCAGTTGTGAATAACATTGGTTGTCATAGTACCGCGAAAACAGATGTCAACCAGCAATTTTTCTGTCAGGCAAAGCACACTATTATTTTTATACACTATCTTATAAGGTCACAGGATTGTGATTGAAATTTGTTAATAATTCTTATTTTTTTCGATATTGACAATTATTAAAGGTCGACTTTTTGAAACTTAGATATGTTAGACAGTGCTTATTGACTTTTAAAGACGTGTATACGTGCGTTTAATGCTACTATGTAGAGGTCATCGAACCCGTAGTAATAACCCGTGAGTAATGGATCATTACCCACTGGTAGGTAATACGGGTTATTATCTATTCAATTAGTTAATAATAAGCATATTATTAAACAGTCGTAAAAAAAATATTTATATTATCTATCTCTAAGCAAGGTCCATTTTTAAGATAATGGAAATCCATAATATTGGTGGTGTGACAAGATCACTATTTTTAAAAATTGGTACGGATTTACATATTTTAAACATTTGTTACAAAAAATATTTATATGTCTAGTAGCCCCCTGAACTTTAAAATAAAGGTCTGTTTTATCCGCATATCAGTTTAACTTTTTGCATGTTTGTTTCGTCAGATAATTTAGACAATGTTTTAAATCTTGATTAATAGGAAATTAGCTAACTAAGATATTAGGTGATGTTGACCGCCAAGGACTTTATGCTATCTATTTACTTAAAAATAAGGTTGCTAGACATGCAACCGTAACAATTTAAAATTTAAAAATAAAATCCATTTTTTGCTTACGTTTTTAAAAAATATCGTAATATTTAGCTCTTAGTTTCACTTTGCTACACTCCCTACTTATCCTATCTAAATTATAACAAACAGACCTAAGTTTACAAAACCCCCTCCGTGGTAAAAACTGATTGCGACAATATATTTCACCAATATTTTGTGATTGCGGTGCGTTTTACGCGGCCGATTTTGGGCTCAGTAATATGACAACATTCTTTGCTTTGCTTATATTTGTTGTTTCTTTTTAAATGTGTAAAGTTACTATTCTAATAACTTGTCAAACGCAGATGATTTGTTTTTAAAAATGCTTTGCACTGTCCTGAGTCAATTGTAGGAAATTGCTAATGAAGCAAGTTTAAATTTTCTGTATTGTTTTTAACCCACGGCCAAATAAACCACCTCCTTTCCTTTATTTTGGTTTTATTAACTTCAAAAGCACGATTATAACACCAACAAAGCAGCTGTAGCCTTAACAGCTTTGACCTTCATCGGAAGACAACAACGTAAATTTTATAAATAACAGATAAAAAAATATTTTTTTACCATACAAGTATGCTACGTTGCCCAATAATTCGTTGATTTCTTGACCGCAATAAAATTTAAATTACAACCCTCAGTGGAAAACCCAACCAAAAATAGGTTGCCTGACAAATATCTATTGTGTAGGCACCGCACCTTTTGAAATAATAACACACACGAAAATACCTTGACAAACTCCAAACGACTGATATTCAGCACCTGCCCTATAACCTACATAATATACCAAAAATAGGTACAATAATAAATAAAGAAA
Organism: Listronotus oregonensis; assembly: GCA_019359885.1. Lineage (NCBI taxonomy): Eukaryota > Metazoa > Arthropoda > Insecta > Coleoptera > Curculionidae > Listronotus > Listronotus oregonensis. The sequence goes on along the minus strand of JAHBCN010006329.1, from coordinate 11,022 downwards.
ATTTTAAGTCCGAACCTACATGCGGGTACCCAAAGTATATTGAGTTTTACGACTAACAGTAGCAGGTAAAACAAGAAATCAACGAATTATTGTAGAACGTACTGTACCAGAAAAACACAAAATAATTAGTTTTTAAACAAAACATCACGGCAAAGTATTGTCACAAAACACAATAATTTCTATATGTTTAGACCGGCAAACGTTGACAAAATTGAAGGAATAAATTAGAAGAAGTTTTATTAGCAACAATTTATTTCAATAATTAGGATCAGGGCCGCCGCCAGAAAAAATATAGAGGGGGTCAAAAAGTTTAAGTCAATTTACTAGTCTAGAATTAATTGAATTAAAAACTCATATACCACAACTTTAATTGTAAATAATTAATATACTGATTTAAATTCCAATGCCATATTGTAAAATTTAAGGATTTAGACGAGAATTGTTTTATTTTAAGTAATTTATAAAAACCCAGTGGGGGGATCAACGGACACCCCCTGACCCCTCAGCCGACGGATATAATTAGGATATTGGTCCAAAAAATTGAAGTAAGATTTTTGTTTTACACAACATAAAATAAATTGTAACAATTTGTTGACCAATAAATTGGTGTCAAACTTGCCGTGTAAAGCGAGCGATTTAACAACAAACAACATTATTTCAGCACACTTTGTATAGTAATATTCCAACGTTTTAACAAAATAAGCAACAAACAATGCATAAAAATGCAAATATAATTTCCGTAATAGTGATTACTATACCTATACTAAAAATAACTATCATAAAATAAATATTTTTAAAAGTCGTACCTATATAATTAGGGTGTTTGTTATAAAGAATATGCTTTTATCGGGGTAATACTAATAACATATATTTTCCTAAAATTTCCTTTGGACTTCAACCTTCGGGAAAAATGTTTTTAACAATTTAAAAAGATAATTTTTCAAGATAGTAACAACAAAATGATAACTACGAGAATAAAAGTGTTTGTTAAAAAACATTCATTCAGTTTATTCGGTTTTTAGTATGTGTTTAGGTTTAATGAACATTATTGTAATCACCTATCCTATTTATGAACATTATAAGGGTGGCTCATCTCCTTTTCTTGCCTGCATTTTTCACGATAGAAAAATAGATCTTGGGTATATCATATAATGTCAAATTTGACGTTTTTGGACATGTCACGTTAGTTCCGGTGACTTTAACCCCTTTAACTTTCGATTATAAACTAAAACTGTATTTTTTTCCATTTTTGGAATCCTGGAAACATTTTGCTCTCTAACAATATACTTGAATTTTTTCGAATATGCAGTTATGTCAAAAAGCCCAAAAAACGTATTTCTTAGCTGTTAAAAATTGACATACCAAAGGTGAGTTCGATTTGTTTATTCAATTTGAGCATTTGTTCACACCGTAAGAACTTTTCGCTCCGAACCCGTTGGAGATGAATCTGACAAATGCTTTTATAAATGTTTCATTTATATTTTTTTACAAATATATTTCTTTATAATTTGGATTTTTTTATAAACTGTAAAGGCTCTATTTTCCATACTTTGAAGAAAAACTAAAAGTTTTTTTAACAATATAGAATCTGATTTATTTATAAAAAAGTGTACAAAAAATGCTTTCTTAACAATACTTAAAAATGCAAACAGCTCATCATTCTAAATTTATTGGCGTTTTTTAAGCTAGAGAAACAACAAGAAGCTGCAGGAATTGTCTTGAACCTTCAAAATTTGGTGGAAAGGACAGCTGCCCCAACGAAAGTAAGTGAAGGAGCGATATTTAATTTAAAAAAAAATGGACAAAAATGGGACAAAAGCTTTAAAGAAGTATCATCAACAAGGGCAAAAGGATATTCCAAAAGATGTTGATTGCAATGCAATGCAATATATACCAATGGTAAAAATAGGAAACTTAATGTGTGGCAAAGTGATTAACCTAAATTTAAATAAATAAATAAACAATTTTTAAATAAAATATTACATGATATAAATCAAAGATCGTCAAGGTCAGATAACAGATCGTCGCTCTCATCTTCGTCATCCGAATCAGTCACTATGACCGGGTTTATATCTGAAGCATCGCATATTCTGATTACTTCCCAAGCTTCTAGGATCTCTTTTTGGGCGTGCCGAATGAAGTTCTGCCAATGCTCAGCGGTTATTTCGCCAAGTACCTTTTCCCACGTTGCCAACACTTCAGAAGAGGTTCCTTTTAAGGCAGAAATATATTGGTCATATTTTCTTTTGCACTCTGACCAAACCATTTCGATTGGATTATATTGACAATGGTACAGTGGGAGGCGAAGAAGTTTATGACCAAAATGTTTCACATATTCGTCAAGAAAATATTTCTTTTCTAAACTTCGGTTTTTTTCTACCAAATTCCAGAGTTGGTCTTTCATAGCTGTCTCAGGAAAGGCAATATTTTCTTCGAAAAGCCACAGAATTAATCTTTTTTTGGTCCAAGATTTGCGAGGTATGTCTTCTACCAGCCCGGAGTGGTAGCTAGCGTTGTCCATGATAATTAATGATTTGGGCGGCAAATTTGGCACAAGTTGATATTTAAACCATTTTTCGAAATTTTGGCGGTTCATGCTATCATGGTAGTCGCCACTCTTTGTATCACTTTTAAAGACTAAACTAGCTCCCTTGATAAATCCGTTTTCATTGCCGGCGTTGACGACGATATATCTATAACCTAAAAAAATTAACGGTTTTTAGCACATTAATCAAAACGGAAAAAATGTTAGGGCGCAAGTGTAAAGGTATTGGTAATTGATCCCCTACCAATGGTTTCTTTTTGAATAAAAGCAACTTTTACTCACCTTCACTGGTTTTTAAAGAGCTTGTGACTTTGGTATCATCCTGCCAGGTATTTCTAAAAGATCCTTTACTGAATATCCATGTTTCATCAAGAAATACTGGAGGAAGACAGTTTTGAAGTAGACTCATATTTTTTGTGTATTCTCTCAAAAATTTAATTCTTTTATTAAAAACATCTGGTAAATCCATGAGATACTTTCGGTTGTTACTTTTCTTCCACTGAAAGTCAATTTCTTTTACCCATTTTCGCAAAAAACTAATGGAGAAGTTAAAATGAAAGCTCATTTCAGCATTTAATTATTGATGGAGAGATTTTATGGTAATATGCTCTTTAAGTGCATATATGCGATAAATGGTTTCCCGGATCTTGCTTTTTAAGTAGTCAGTAATTTTGATATGCTCTTTATTTCTTGTTGATGATACTTCTTTAAAACTTTTGTCCGATTTTAGTCCATATTTTTTAGATTAAATATTGCTCTTGCACTCACTTTCGTTGCGGCAGCTGTCCTTTTCACCACATTTTGAAAGTTCAAGGCAACTCCTGCAGCTTCTTGTTGCTTCTCTAGCTCAAAAAAAGCCAATAAATTTAGAATAATGAGCTGGCTTTGCTTGTTTAGTCGCTTATTTCCTATTTTTTTCGAAATTTTTACTTTTGACGCACGCAGCTAATTTTTTTTTGACAATGCGAAATTTTCAACATGTGAATTTGTCATTAATGTGACAAGTAACAGTTGAAATAAGAAAACACATGATTTTTTTTGTTAAATTTATTGTTTCTTTCTGCAAAAGTGTATCAGTTAAGGATGCAAAAAAATGTCGGAACTGCATATCCGAAAAAATTCAACTTTACCTTATATATCAAATTTTGGCAGCTTAAAAAAAAATCATACGAAACTAAAGGTGCACAAATAGATGTAACTGAAAAAAAAAGCTACCTTTGTCAATATTTTTTCAAAAAAAAATTATTCCATATAAAGTAAACGTTTTTACTGACGAAATAAATTCATATTATCCCATTTAAAAAATTGAGTATTTTCAGTTTAAAATTTTAAATCGCTATTAGGTTAGGCGTAAAGTATAAACAGGGTGTTTTTTATTTTTGTTAAATTACTTGGCATCCTATTATTAATTTTTTAAAGCTGAGACGCAGAATGTTCCTAGAAACCTAAAAATGTGAAAATATACAGTGTGTCTCATTTAAAAATCGAAAATTAAAACCATTTTCGGTAAAACCAGAAGTCACCGGAAGTCACATGGCTTGTCAAATTGACATTATAAACCCAAACTTGAAATTTTGCTACCTTAAAAAATGCGGGGAAAAAAGTGGGTGAGCCACCTACCTTAATCACCCAGTATATATTTAAATAGCCAGATTAATTTAATTGGTTTTAATTTCAAATTGGCATAGATTCAAAATTAATTTGTATTCGAGTTAGTTGCACAATTAAAGTAGATTTATACCTTTGAGAGAGTAATAAAGTTCAATTTATGGTGTCAGTGATTGGGTTGTTCTAACGAATGTGGTCAATATATCTATTTAAATTCTAGAAACTGGGTTTTTATATAAATAAGTTTACATATAACTGATAATATTTTTATAAGTTGTTTATGTGTATTTATTATTATATTTAAATTATTGTAATATTGCTATTACTTAATTAATTGGTTACGATACTATATCATACACATCTACAAAAGGGACACAAATAAAAAAAATGTGATTTTACAGTAGAGCCAAAGGAAAATGTACAGGGTCTTTGATTATATTTACGTGGCTTCTGAAGCCTTTATTTTGAAAGGCAGAAAAAAATGTTTTATATAAAAGTTGTTGGTTTTTTTCCATATTATCTTTTGAAATTATCAGTAAAAAAATATCGCAATAAAAAAATACCCTGTATATTATGCGCTACAATAAAATATCTTTTTTTTTATTTCAATATATATATATACATTGATGATATTTGGATGAACCATTTTTGAGATATTTAAGCCTAAAATATAAATAAATTGAAAAAAAATCATATTAGTATCAAGAAAGCTATGAAAACAATAAAATTGTTTTAATAAATTTGACGTATTGATATTGTAAAAAGTTAAAATTTATTATTTTAACTATTAAAAGTAGTTTATATTGCTTTTTTTTTTTTTTTTTGATGGGCTTTCAAAAAAACAAAAACCTTCATGGTCTTTTTTATGGTAACAATAATAAGGTGACGATAGTGCAAAGGGAATATTACTTATTTTTCCTTAACAACGGGTACCATCTATAGATACTATTAAATACATAGTAAGAAAGTTTCCTTAACGAAAAAAGCTTTAAAAAAAAGAAAAGGATACCGACATAAAAACAAGGTTTTGGATATTTTTTTTTCAGGATAATTATTATACTTTTTTTTTGGGGACTTGCACTAATTTTTTAATTTTAGAAAATCCTGAAATATCAATCTCGGATCCCATCTGAATTTAAAAAAAACAGATTATATAATTTATTTAATCTTAAAATTTTATCCTCATAAATTTATGTCCGTTCAGAACCTTCCTGAAAAAACATGCGGACCGACCTAAGTATGCATTGGAAATAGCTACGTTTATCAGGGCCCCAAAGTTTTTAAATAAAATTCTATTCACCGACAAGTCTTTCTTTACTTTAGCGGAAAATGTTTAATAAAAAAAATAAACATTATGGGTCCAGAAAAACCCTCACCAAATTCAGCAAAAAAAAAATTCTATTATTTCCATGGCTATCTTGACACAAAATAAAATTTTTTTTGTAATTTATTAATAATTTAACCTAAAATATCTCAAAATGGTTTACCAAATATCATCAATATATATATATTTGAAATCAGAAAAAAAGATCTTTCGTTGTAGCGAAAAATATACAGGTGTTTCATTTAAAAAAGTTGAAGTTGCCTATTTTTTCCTTTTTTTAATGCGTTTTTTTTTACGATTTTAAAAGATAATATGGAAAAATTTATTTTTATAAAAATTTTTTTTCGTTTCAAAAAAAAGGCCCCAAAAGCCACGTAAATATAATCAAAGACCCTGCACCTTGTGATTAAATAGTTTTAATAACCAAATTTTAGATTAAGCTTTTGCCTGCATGACCCTTAATTATAAAAGTAACTTAAATTTGGTTTTATTTTAAAGTTAAAGGAGAACATCTATTTATTTTAATATTGATACGATTTACTAACTTTTCGGACAATTTAAACACCCTATACAACTTAACAACACTTTATTCACTACTTCACAATCTTACAACCCTTTCGATTTTAAAATTTTTTTTTTTTATATATATAGTAGGGATTAGGAATGCATATCTGAGCACACCCAGAGCATTGGTGTCTAGCGCTCTGGGTAGTGGGGGCCCCGGTCGAGCCGACCCAAAACCCTTCCCCTACTCTTCCATAACATGCCGGAAACCGCTCTCGCTTACTTCGACATGACATGCAGGCACTCTCCCCCCTCTCTATAGGTTACATCGGCATTTAGTGCCTATTTACTCTCTGTTCTCTCTTTTTTTTCGATTATGTTGCGCACTAATTTGCTTGTTGTATTCCATGATTCTTCGCTTTCCAACAAGCAGTCAACCATATCCCTGATTGAATATTCTACCAGTCAGGTTGAAGAATTCCTTCTCAGAGGCTCCCACCTAGTACAAAGGAACATGGTATGTAATGCATCATCCTCCTCTGAACAGTAACGCAGCTGCCAGAATCAGATCTCCTCCGATCGAAAAGGTATTTGTTAAAGACCCGTGACCAGACAGAGCTTGCGTTAAAAGAATCAACTTCACCTGTTTTCTACTGGTATCGCCAATATTTGGAATTAACCGGGGGGTCCATCGTCCCTTGGACTGTTGTCCCAACATTCCTGCCACCTGCATTAGATTGTCCCTGGCGGATTTTTGTCAATTCCACAGTATCGCTCTCGTCTTCTACTATCTGGAGTTCAATAGGTGGTATTCCACAATAACGCTAACCCCCCTTGGGGATGGGGATATGCACTAAAACCGATGTTTTTTTTTTTTGTACACCCCTTGTTTGGCAAAACCGTTTTTTTTTTTTCAGCCTCATACCAAGATTGCATCCATACAGTATTTGTGAGTGTACAACACTTGAATAAAGCCTACGTTTTAACGAACGCGGGCCTCCTATATTGGGCATTATGGATGTTGGGCTTTAATAGTTTTCGCTACATCCAACGTTCCATTAATATGTTCTGCAAAGGAAAGCTTTGTCAAGCCAGACCCCAGATACTTCATCGTGGAGCTAACTCTGATCTTAAATCTATCACTACTCTTATATACCTATGTAATCGTTTCTAGAATAATCTTCATATTACGTCCTATAAAATACTAAAATCTTACCTTATTTAGAAGTTTTACCATATAGCTATTTATATTTGTTATAACTTATAACATCGTAATAATGTTATCATTTTTGATATTTTTTTAAAAAAATTACTGGAAGAGGATAAAGGATATTATTTACTTTATAGGGTCATTTAGTAAAATCTTATTTTAAGAGAACACGAATTAGTTATTTAACTGATTTGATCGTTCTTGATGGAACTCCAAAATCACTGAATTTATTACTGATGTTGACTAATAACCCACTGATTTAATGTTTGAATAAAAAGATCATGAGTTAAGACACTATATTTAAATTACAGATTTCTCTAAGATTTTTTTAGGCGGAGGCAAAATATTAGACAATTTTATTTTGGAAACTATTTTTACAAATTCTTATCATAAACTTATTCAACTCTGTAAACTTATATTTACCTTAAAATTATCAGGTTTAAAAGTAAACAAGAAAGAAGATACAGGATGTTTTATTAAATAAACAATTTTTTTTCAATTCTTTTTAATGGTAACCATAACCAAGATCGGCCTAAAAAGGCAATAAATAATGCATTTTTTTTAAGATGCATTTCTAATATTGTGTCCTAACACTAACATTTTTTATTTACTCTCAACTTCATTTAAATATTAACTACTCATTATTACGATTATTATGAAGGTATAAGTAATCGACTTTCCAAATATGGAGTAAAATTTAACCAATTAGTATTAGTTTAAGTCGTGTAGCTTTTAAGAATAGTTTATAGTTATTTAAAAGGGCCATATAACCAAAATTATAAATTAACTAAAGCAAGTTCGTTTTTATTTTTGAACCATAAATTTCTAATCTTAAGGAAATATCATTTAAAATATTTTGATTTACATTATTTTAAAAAAAATCGGCCCTTTTTCCAAACCCCCTTTACAAATAAAAACAGCCAACTTTGGTTTAAAAAATTTTTGGCCCGTTTTTTTTCCTTTTTAAAATTTTTTTTGGGTTGGGTTTTTTAAAAAAATTTTTTTGGGCTTTTTTTCAATTGGTTGTTTTTTGGGCCCGGGTTTCCCTAAAATCCCTTTAAAGATTTAAGGTGGGGTGGGGTTTAAATTTCCCAAATTTAAAAGATTCCCCAAAAAACAAAAAAAAAAAACAAGGGAGACAAATTGGGTGACCCCCGGGGGCCCCTCGATAGGAAAGGTTTCATTAAAAAACCCCTGCCGTACAGTAATGCATAATGGGAAGGAGCTCCGTCTTGTGAAATATTGGATTTTATTTATGGTAACGTCGTTTTCCATAATTTGATTAGCGCTTTTTTGAGGATTCTCAAACAAGTCTAAGTAAGTATCTCCATTAAAATTTTCCGGTAAGAAGAATGGTCCGATTATGTGATCACCGAAAGTAAGGGCCCCAAAATTTTTTAAAATTTTTTTGAGGATGTTGTGTATTTTTTTTTTTTTAGATAGGATTAGGAATGCTTATCTATCCCCCCCCGGGGAGCATTGGTGTTCTATCCCCCCGGGGGTAGTGGGGACTCCGGTCACAGCCGCCCCAAAAAAAACCCCCTTCCCCCCTATCTTTCTAAAACATATCAGGGGGGGAAAAAACCGCTTTCGCATTACTTCAGCATAATATGCGGTCTGTATTCTTTAAAAAAATTTTTAAATTTTTAAGTTTATCTTTTTTTTTTCCAATTTCTGTTTTTTTTTTTTTTGTTTCGATAATAAAGGATCACGTTATATGCCTGTTTCCGCCCCGGATGTCACTGGGCCATCATCATTTTCCCTCATTAAATTCCAAAACCAGTTTCGGTAATATATTTTTTTCCCGGGTCAGTCCATCTGGAGCACGTAAAGAGCGTATAATCTGCATCATCAGTCCCCCACAGTAGGAACATTTATCAGAGTCCGTCCTCCTACGCTGAAAAAATTTTTTTTGGAAACATCCATGTCCACAGAGCTTGGGTTAAGTAGTAATCAACTTCCCGTACTGCCGTTCTATCCAGGGTCTAATGTTTGGTGTGTCTTGTTTCCCCGCTTACTTCCCCGAGGGTTTTTAAAGTTCGTTTTCATTTTTTTCTTGAGTCCTCCATTGTAATTGTCCGTTCTTTCTTTAATCATTAATTGACAGGTAGTATTCCTGCTAAAACCCCCCCTTCAGCTGATATGGTGCGGTATCCACTGCACACTCTAATGCATATTAGTCTCTTTGGGGCCTGATTAGCTTGTTCAAGAGTTTTTTTTTTTTGTGACGCTGTTCCATATAGGAGCCGCGTAGAGCACGGGAGTGGACAACACTTGCCATAATTTTCTTTGGGATGCTCTGGGACCACCAATGTTCGGCATTAGGTTTGAAGAGCAGTTAATTTTTTTTTTCCCCTTTTTGAATGGTTCTTTTAACGTGCTCTGAAAAGCAAGTTTAGTACCCAAAACCCCACCGGGGATTTTATTGTATTGCTGATAGTGATTTTAGTTCCGAGTACATTAAAGTGTATTGGTTTAATTTTCCTCTTTTGGTTTGAAAAACCCCTTTTTTTAGGTGCCAACCGAAGCTTTTTTTTTTTTCCCGCCAGTTTGCCACCCCTGTAAGGCCGTGTCTGCCATTATGAGAATTTCTTCGTTTTGTCCAATCACTACCATGGCAACATCGGCGAACCCCATGAGCTCGACGCCTTCGGGGTTGTATTTTAGCAGTTCGTTTTACAGCACATTCCACAGAGTAGACCCAGACTGACCCCTTTTTGGGGCACCACTGTTGATGTGCCCGACTTTTGTTCTATCTTCCGCCTCTAGGATATATATTGATGTACGTGTCTATCTGCATGTCTCTCATTAAACAAAGTTGCCGTTACCCTTGCACATTGATTGTTTTTTAAATACAATTCAATAATTTTCACTCTTCCCGCAATGGAACAAACCATATTTTATCAGATCGAAACTGTCCACATCAACTACTCTACTGAAGACTCGAATGGTCGACTGATAAACGAATTATAAAAATAATTTTTTGCATTTGTAAATAAGAGGTCCAGTAAAATGTTTGAAATTTCATTGCACGCGTAGCTCAAACTTAAAAAACGAAACGCCATTTTACAGATAATTTATTTTTCTTTCAAAAGATGTATTACAACATACCCTTTCTCATTTTAAAAAATAAGGGTAAAAGCCGTCCCCGCTAAGGGGTTAAAGTTATAGTGATGGAATTTATGTCTAAATATCTCCCCCTGAAAACAAAAGTATACATGTCCGAGGATTTTTTTTTTAAAATTTAACAAGCCGTAAGCCTTGCTGGACTGTTGTCGATGGGCCACCCTGTATATTAATATGCCATCCCTGGAACTAATTTGACAAATTACAAAAATAGGCATTATGTAGGCAAAGATGTGCAAAAATCATACTTTGCAAATTTACTAAAGAAATTTTTAAAAAAAGTTGATTGACGGGGCTGTTACTTATTTGTGAAAGTTTCAAAATCCATTAAGAAATTTTGACAAAAGTGGGTGAGAAAGAAGGCTATTATTATCTATGTTTGGAACAATTATTACTCGTTTCTAACAACTGTGCAAAAACTCATACTTTTTTAAAAAGATTTTTTTTAAAAAAAAAAATTAGGCTGTTACCTATTTTTGATTTTATTTTTCAAATGTGCAAAAATCGACATTATTTAGGGGAATTTGAAAAATTATTAGAGGGGGGTTTTTCCCTTTTTGAAAGTGTGATAACTAACCAAAAATCGTTATTTTTATCATATTTTTAATATAGGTTAGCCTTTCCACCACAAAAATGAGTTTATAACTTTTCGTATGTTTGTTTGCAAAAATTATAATTCCCTGTGCAAAATGTGTACAGGGTTTT
>JAHBCN010006328.1:0-49569 GCA_019359885.1 Listronotus oregonensis | reverse complement strand
GCAGGCCTTAGTGCTCGGGGCCCCAGCGAGGGCACTCATATGGTAACGATACCTGCCGGGACTAGTACCAGAGCGGATCATTATGTTTTTCTTTTTTATTTTAATTTGATGCAGATTTTGAATAAACCCCAAATTTAGCGTTATTCTAAATAAGTTCGAATACGTATCCCAAAAAGTTGAGGTTCTCAATGCTTAAAAATATTATTTTGTAGGAGACTGTTCGTTATTCGGTTATATTTTACACTATTTTACACTTTTTGGACCCACCTAGTCCAAAAATACACCAAAAAGGGAATACGCAAAAATAGTGTACAGTATTTCTTAAAAACCCAACGACCCAAAAAAAAAATTTTTTTTTAATTTTCTAATTTTTTAAATTATATTGCATTGGTTTAAAAAAAATGTCGTGGGAAACCCGTATACGAGATATTCTGAAATTACAGATATCGACAACGTTCACTATCCCTAATTTGATTGTTACTATTCGCTTCAAGACGAAAAAAAAAAAATGTTTTTGGTTTAAGAAGACACTTTTATTTCCCATAATATATTTTAATTTCATTTGATTTTTAGGAGAAGCCTTTTTTGGTGAACTACCTTAAAAAGTTTAGAATCAGGATATAAAGCCCTTTTCCCGTCTATATCATCTAATTTATGGTAAAATATACCGATTAAGTAAGTAAGTCATACATAATAGGATATATTCGCAATAAGATATAAATATAGTACTACATATTCTCATAGGATCGATTTTTTATTCCGTAAAAACCTTGCGTTCTCCACAGTTTTTAATCGACATTAATAGTAGGTGTAAGGCATGCAAAGGTAAAGGAATGGCACCACCTCTTTTATTATCAGCATGTTACAGTGTAACATATCCTAGTAATCTTTGTTATAAATTGTCCTTCAACTTTGTTAGGTATTATCGGTTTATTTTATTTAACTGGGTCAGTTTAATTAAAAAAGGAAAGGTCTATTTTTTTGTGTAATCTGTTTTTTCTTGAAATCAAATAATTTAAAATATATTATTTTAGGTGGTAAGTGTTAAGAAGATTACTATGAATTCGTCTGCTTTTTTATGTTAATTAATTAATCATTACGATATACAGGGTGTCCGGTAAGTATATGGCCTACTCCACCACTAGGGGAAGTCTAAATAACCGTAATTTGTCATAGAAAGAAAATTCCTAAAGTGCTCCCTAACGAAGATACAGAGTACCAAAGGGGTACTTAAGCATTTACTTTTTTGGCTCTAGCTTTTAAATAGACTTGTATAAATTAACGAAAATTTAATATGTGAAAGAGGCCATAAAGACTCATAAAACCATACTACGGTAGATGGTTTACATCGTCAGGGGTCAAGTCAGGAACGGACTTGCCACCACACTCGTTGGGCCAAATTTTTAAGAGGTGTCATTTTACAAAGGTAAAAATTGGTTTTTTAAATACTTTGGTTATTTCTTTTTAAAAAGGGTACTCTACATGTGTTTCGATAAAAATAGCCGTTTTCGGAAAAATTAAATTTTTGTATAAAGAGTTTAAGCGGGTCAAAAAAATTAGAAATTATTTATTAAATGCAAGAATATTAAAAATGTGAAAGCTTTGCCTCTTCTTGGCTTCTTAAGTTGATTTTTGAAATGGGGCGCCCTGTACCTCTATACATTTCCTTATTCGACGGATGTTTTCTCGTTGTACTCTAAACAATATTATTTGTACTCTAATCAACATCTATTTTTTAACATCCTATTTACCCATTGCGGTAAAATTAGTTGTCGAATTTCAGTGAATGTGATTCCAGTACGGCATCAAAGATAGGATTTAATATTCTACCGAAGAACATTAATATTTGTTCTATAAGTGGACGCGTTTTCTCTTTGTTATCCAGTGTGCACTCGCTACAGCTATACTGACGAGACCCGTGAGGTGGGCAAAACTTTCTAGGGGAAGTATTCCACTGCCCAAAAAAGGGAGTTACATTTTTTTTTAATATATATATATATATATATATATATATATATATATATAAAATTAAAATTTTATATATATATATATATATATATATCCCGGGTGTTTCAAATTGACTCCCATTGGGATCTCGGAAACTATAGGAGATACGAAGAGGGTTTAAAGGGGGGGCAAAGTTGGGCATTTATGTGAAACAATATACCGTTTAGAAGTTTGAAAATTCCGAGTAATTCCGAATATCCAAAAAAACGAAATTTTGGAAAACGTTTTTTTTTTTCCTGGGTTTCTTTTCAACAAATTTCCCAAAATAAATAATACATTTGCATTGTCATTTTTTCCGCTCTATCGAACGGTGTTCATAGTTTTGCAACTGACGTTTCGTTTTTGCCTAACCATCATCAATTTTTTTTTTTCTTATGGACGCCATAGGGAATTCCAAAATTTGAATGGCATTTTTTATCACATTTTCAACGATGTGTATGTAATAAGTTACCCTTGTTGCCGGGAAAATGGGGAAAATTAACTTGAATATTTTTATAACGTAGTTTTTTGATTTCTCAAATCGGTGACGTGTAAATAATTCTGTGTTTACTGTCGTTTGGTGTCGTTAAAAAATGGAATTCACCAATAAAGCTTTGTTACAAGAATGATAGGAACAGTGTGAAAACATCGGAATGATCTTAACTCGTATCCCGAGAGACGACAACCTCATCGAATTTTATTCAAATTATTGGATAGAAACCCCGCTGAGTATGGTTCTTTTAAAAACCCCGACAAAAATATGGGGACAAATGGATGGGGAAAATAAAGAAAAAATCGTAAATGAGGGATAATTAATGTTAACATTCGTTTTAGGGGCGCAAAGTACCCAATCGTTATCTATTCGGAAAATGTTTACGAACGCGGTAATTTTCAAATACATACCGGGATGCGTCGACTTTATGACTTATTCGAATTTTGGAATTAGTTACTTTGCGATCAACTGTAAAAAAAAAAAATTTTAAACCCTTTATGAAAAAATAATACATATTTTGTAGATAAAAGAATCCCGGTAAATCCCACGCCAGATACACATGATTTGGGTGTTTCTTCGCACACGTCTGTTTGGAGAGATCAGGAAAAATGGTTTCAAATGCTACAAAATCCACATATCCAAAAACTGCACCCTGGGGATTCTGAAAAGGGGATTCAATTTTGTGATTGGCTAAAAGGCGAGATTTTCCAGCTTTTCTAGAAAATGTTATTTGACAATGAGAGCACTTTCACCAATTTGGAATATTTAATCGAAACAATGAAACATTTGGGGCATAAACAATCCCCGGCAGTTTCGAGAATTACGACCCCAAGTGCGTTCAGTCTTAATGTCTGGGCAGGCATTTTAAAAATAAATTTTGGGGCCTCATTTTTTTAACGGAAATTTGAACGCTGAAATGTATTATCATTTTTGACGTCAACTTTTTTAAGACTATTTGAAAAATTTACCATTGCAAACTACAACGTATTTTGGGTTAACACGATGGTGCTCCACCTCACAACACAAGACAAGTATCTGATTATTTTTGAAAGGTTTGGTGACAGGGGGTTTGGGGAAAAATGGGCCGGTAAAAGGCCAACTAGGCTCCGATCTCAATTCCCCGATACATTTTTTTTGGGGGACGTTGAAAAACCGAATTTTTGGCAAGGCGAATACCAAAATATCGAGGAACTTTAACTCAACATCGTTAGGGAGTTTGGGAAAATTAAGAAAGGGGAAAAATAAATCCGAGTTAATAAATACAGAGAAATGGCATTTCTTTAGAAAATGACGGGGAGCATTTTGAACATTTGTTATAATTTTTTGTTCTAGTTTTTAGTAATTTTTGTTATTTAAACCATTCGGTTGTCATTTTTTTTGTCTAAAGGCTTTCAAACGAACCATACTCAGCGAAGTTTCTATCCAATAATTTGAATAAAGTTCGATGAGGTTGTCGTCTCTCGGGGTACGAGTTAAGATACACTTCCCATGTTTTTACACCGTTTCTATCATTTTGTAATAAAGTTTTACCATATTTGTTTTTCTTCATTGGTGAATTCCATTTTTTTAAAGACACCACAACTGACAGTAAACACAGAATGTCATTTAAAGTCACCGATTTGGGAAAACAAAACCAATAGTTATAAAAATATTCTAGTTAATTTTTCGTTTTCCGGGGAACAAGGGTAACTATGATACATCGTTGAAAATGTGATAAAAAAGGGGCCCTTCAAATTTTGGAATTATATGGCGTCCATAAAAAAAAAAAAAGTTGATGATGGTTACGGAAAAAAGCAACGTCGAGTTGCAAAAATATGAACACCATTCGATAGAGCGGAAAAAATGACAATGCAAATGTATTATTTATTTTGAATTCGTTGAAAAGAAACCCGGAAAAAATAAAACGATTTTCCCAAAAAGTCGTTCTTTCCGGATATCTTCGGAATTACTCGAATTTTCAAACTTTTTAAAGGTATATTTTTGGTCACATAAATGCCCAACACCCCAATTTAACCATCTTCATCTCCTATAGTTTCCCAGATCCCAATGGTGGGGTCGAATTTGAAACACCCCGGTTTTTTTTTTTTTTTTTTTTTTTTTTTTATATATAATTTTATATATATATATATATATATATATTTAAAAAATATTAAAATTTTTATATATATATATATATATATATATATATATATATATATATACAAAAAAATTTAAAAAAAAAAAAATAATAAATTGAACTTTGTCGGCATGTAACTCGAAAACGAATGGCATTTGGAAAAAAAATATGAGGCTCTACCATTATTTTGTCATGTCGAATCACCCTCTAAGTTCCGTGATCGATTTTTGAAAACACTCTGTATATATAACCTACAAATACAAAATTTAATTGTGCATTCATTTTATACTTAAGAATTTTGAAAATAACTTTTTTAAATTGCATCATAACTTTTTGGCCGTAAAAATAAAAAAAAATATTTATTTATTATGCAATTTTTTATTTATTTATTATAAATATATTTTTTTATTTTAATATTAATTACAATATTATTATATTAAATAATATTTTTTTACAATATTCCATTGAACTAAGTTTTAGCCAAAATGTCAATTACAACATTCTTTCAGCGAGGTCTTAATGTAATTTTAAGATTATACTTACCTAAATAAACAATAAATTACAAATCTTTATATTATTAAAGTCCGTCCCTAATGTTCTGTCCTTTAATACCTACCGATCCGCAGTTTTATTGCTGTCGGCAGGTATAATCCATAAATGAAGGCAAGAGCTAACACGGTATACTTTGAGACAAACTATAACTATAGTATTATTTCATAATACCATAGTTACCAGATACTTTAAGTGGTATATAATGCCCTAGGGCATAAAAGAAGTGTTTAATGCCCTCGAGCATTAAGAGAAATAAATGGAAAAAAATAATTTAAATTTAAAATTATCTATTAATGTCTTCTTCACCATTGAAAGTTTCGTCCATAGCACGGTCTCGTTAATAATTTTTATATCATTATTTTTCATCCAATCCCCAAACCTTATATATTCTTTATTATAGGCGTCTTTAGACTTCTTATGGTTAAGGTTATCCAAAGCTTTGGCAGCATTCACATCAATTCTATCCGGAATCAACGGAAAATCCATTATTTTATATAAATTTCAGGTTTCACTTTGACAGCACAATAATGAACACTTATTACCTTTGTTAATTTAGCAACTATATAGGTAAAAAACTTTTCGTGATTTTGCTGTTTCTTTAAATTTAGTTTGGAATTATCTGAAGTAGGACATAAAATGTTGTATGTACTACGGTCATTGTCTATACCCTTGGGCAACTTACAAACTCTTGGCCCAAAGGCTCTCGGCTTTATAGGATTGTTGCCCTCCGAGGCATAAACACCTTTATAATGCCCGTAATACATAAATAGCTATAAAAATCCTGCGTCATCAAGTTTTAAGTATTATAATTTTATCAATCAACATTTTGCGTCTACCAAACCGTGAACCTGAGAATAGGAAAAACTATTGTAACTAGTAATTACATAATAATTAACCACAGCTCTGTTTTAAATACGCTAATCGATGACTTTATGGTCATGCTTTAATTATTTCTTATGGTATTTGTTATGCATTGTTGCATTCATTTTTTATTCTTCCTGTTTTAATAAAGTAAAAATCTTACTTGCAAAAATCACAATTACGACCTTCTAGAAAAGCTTCGTTAACTCTAATTGCTTTGGTTATCTGTTTTTGGTCATGCACCCAGTAAAATTATAAATAACACTGTCCTGTATGAAAATCCTCCCCACTGTACTTTTTAACCAATCCAAAAGATTTTTTCTGACAGGACACCATGGCAACGGAATGTATACAGATCTGGTTAAAGAATTTAATAATCTTACAAGATGTTAGTTTACAATATGTAACTTTAATTGCGTTTTCTTTATTGCCATTAAAAATTCCTCACTGAAGATTTAGGTGCGGTTTCAGATGAATACGGCGATAGATTTTACCAGCATATAGCTGAAATAGGAAAGCAGTAAATAAAAATTGGACGCCAAACATGTTGGTGGACTACTATTAGACCCTCAAACGCAAAGGGAGTATTTTCAAATATGAGCAAAAAGAACCAAAAACCAATTTTTATAATTTTTAAAAGGGTCCATTAAAATTAGGTAAACTTTTTGTAAAGAAAAAATTTGATTTTTATTTTTAGAAAATTTTCAAGACTGACTACCTTTGGTTTTTCCATATTTGGTATTATCCTTTTCCTGATGAGTAATAGGCATAAGCTAAGCCCATATTTAAATTTAGCACATAAGCGTATAAACATTCCGAAACGACAAAAAATTTTAAAGTGCCGAACAGTGTAAGATTACTAATTCTTTAAACCAGTTATGGGTTGAATGTTGGAGGTACTTTATTTCCAAGAACGTTATATACAGATATGTGCTAGCAACATCATTAAAACGAGAAATTAAACAAGCTTTTTGTTGTTCTAAACTACTTCTTCTTCTTCTTCTTTTTCTATTCTTTATGACGTAGGCTGCCACTTTTTTGCTTTTAGCGCCATTAGCCAGCTCATTACGAACGACCAAAATCGGTTTTATGTTTTATTCTTAACCAACTTAACTTTTAAATGGTCTTTTTCGACTTTTGAATCAAACACCTTTTTTGGCAAAAAATTCACACCTTTTCAGTATGGGCTGTACCTGGTGTACCCAGGTAGTTCAGGCAATCATTCGATTACTTACTCATTTTTCTTATCCAGAAAACTATGTAAAATTTCTACCTGACTCAAATAATACTTTATAGGCCAAAAAAGTGATCATTTTTACACGTAAATTTAGCCGGAAACAACCTGTGCGACCTTTTAAAACACGGTAAATAGATAAAAACCCCAGCGAATTTGTTTACAGTAATTGTTTAAACAACAAAAACTGTAAAAAAGGAAATTTTTTAGTTTTTCGTGTATAACTCAAAAACTATTATATAGAGATATCGCGATGGTGTCAATGGAACTATTTTAGAGAATTAAAAAACCTACAAAATGGTTTTATATAGAGCTTTTTCCGAGCGTTTCCCGTCGAGAAAATCCGGCAAACTCCAAAAACTGACCATTTTTCAAAAAATTATCTCCGTTCGGTTTAAAGATTCAGGAGTAATTTTTCGAAAAATGATAACCAATAATATGTAGTTTAACTACGCAGAGAATGGTTACTGTCGGATTAATAGTTTTCGATTTGGGGCTCATCAAAAGTTTAAGGGCTTTTTTTGCAAGGTTTACCGTTTTAAGGCGAATTAATATATTTTGATTCTGAAAACGGCATATGAAAGTAGAAATCAAAATCTTTCTCTCCATATTTTAAATTTTTCGCTCAGGGGGTGGGGAATTGGTGAAAAGGTCTCTGAAAGTTGTGCGAAACGCGAAAAACGACGAGCGAAGCAGAGTAGAGTAGCGGTAGTGGGGGAGCGAGGCAACGAAGGAGAAATGCATATTAGTCCGGGTAAATCTGTAATTTACCGTTAAATAATTTTGGTAGGTCATGAATCAAAATAAAACCTTTTGCATTTTCTTTAAAAACAGATCAACTACAAACTGTCGGAAGGAAATAGTGGATTCTACGAACAGGATTTTTTAACCTTTAACCCCCCAAGAATAAAATTATTCCATAAAAATGTTTTTATAGGCTTTTTGGGCCACTAATTTCAAATATAATATAAGAAATTATACTTAAGGGCTTAGATGGGTTAAATTCACCCTTTTTTACCCTCTGCACCCCTAAAACATACATTTCGCTTCCCAATTTTTATTAATACATATAGGTTTTTTGGGCCACTAAATCTGAATATAATATTAGAAATTATATTTGAGGGCTTGGAAGGGCTAAATTCACCCTTTTTTACTTCCTACACCCTTAAAACATACATTTCGTTAAAAAATATTTTTTCCTTATTTTTAATGGTACATATAGGTTTTTTGGGCTACTGAATTCAAATATGATGTTAGAAATTACATTTGGGGGCTTAAAAGGGCTGAATTTACTAGTGATGAGCAAAGCAAGACCAAGACCAAGACCGGGCTAGTCTTGGTCTTGGTCTTGGTCTTACAAGTCTGGTCTTGGTCTTGCAAGCCCAAAGAAGGTCTTGGTCTTGCACCACCCGGTCTTGGTCTTGGTCTTGGTCTTGCTGCAAGAGTCTTGTTGGTCTTGTTTTTTTTTTGGTAGTAATAATTTAAACTAAGCAAGCTTAAATAAAATATATTTTTTTTTAATACTTACAAATAAATAAAGATGGAGACTATATTTTTTGCTTTAAAATTTTAAAATATACCAATTTTAACCTTACATGTACATTTAAATTATTTGATTAAAAAGGATATTTTAAATGTAGGGGTTTATTTATTTATAGCGCTTCATTTTAGTGATAGGAAATATTTAAATTTTCTTTGAAGAAGCATATAAAATTACAATACTGAGTACTCTGAGGACAGAAAAAA
This sequence comes from Listronotus oregonensis, assembly GCA_019359885.1. Lineage (NCBI taxonomy): Eukaryota > Metazoa > Arthropoda > Insecta > Coleoptera > Curculionidae > Listronotus > Listronotus oregonensis. Next base: position 40,581 of record JAHBCN010006328.1, on the reverse strand, counting down.
AACTTTTAATTTCAACCAGATGTGAAATTTCCATGAAAATGATTCTCAAATGTAAACATTGGTTTCTAATTCAAAAAAAGGGTATTTAGAAAGCTTTTCAGTTCAAATAAACTTTCTATGTTCAAATTAGTCAAACATTTGCCGTACAAAGTTTGTACAAATACTTTATAAACATTCTGCATATACAAGGTGGCTCGATAGTGCGACAAAGATCGATATATCCAAAACCGTTCTTAATGGTAAAAAACTGAATATACAAAAATTAAAGAAAAAAGGGCGTAAAATGTAAAATTATTTTCTATTTCAGAATTTTCCAAAAAATCCACTACCACTCAAGAAAACTTTCTTATTATTAGCTTTTAACCTAAAATAGAAAAAATATAGCAAAAAATTCATTAAAAAAAAGTGCTTCCCTGTATATTATGCTGGAAATTCTTAAACTGTCATAAAGGTACAATGTCGACGTAGATGGTTTTTTATATATCATTTTCGGTTTTGACAAAAATGACGTCATCATTATACTTTTGGCATTGTTTCGACTTTTCCGTCTAAACTGGAAGTAAAATTTAAAATCCATTTATATTAAACGTATTCCTACATAAAATGACAAATATATTTTTTATTAAACCATCACTTTTACATTTATATTTTAGTTTCAAGGAGCAATCTAATGATGCCACTTCTTACAGTGTGGCACAAAAATAATGTTTTCCTGGATTTTGGAAATTTTTGATCCAGTAAGTGGCATCAGTAGATACCTAATTAAAAAAAAAATTAGGAAAAGCTAAGTAATTTTCAGCTTCTATAACTTTTGTACTCTTAGTTTTTCTCTGTCGTAAACGGTTTTGGAGATATCGAGCTTTGTCGGACCATTGAGTCACAATCTTATTATTTTTGAAACATGTTACTGAATCTACTAGTTATCGTTTCTAGATAATTTTATTAAAAAACGAAGTGATCGATTAAATTATTATTTTATTAAAAAAACCTGTTACTCATAAGTCATAAAATAATCGCCTGTTTTGGCAGATCTCGACACATTTTTTGTCATGTCTGTATGAAATACCTCTGTATATTGAATATAAAAATTGAATATTATAATTAAAAAAAAAGTGACAAAAGTGCAAGAGTCTTGCAGGTCGGTCTTGGTCTTGCGTAGTCTTGCACCCCTCGGTCTTGGTCTTGGTCTTGGTCTTGCATACCCCGGTCTTGGTCTTGGTCTTGCAAGCGAGAAGGCGGTCTTGGTCTTGGTCTCGGTCTTGGTATTGCTGCAAGACCAAGACCAAGACCGCAAGACCAAGACCAGTCTCGCTCATCACTAGAATTTACCCCTTTTTAGCCCATACACCCATAAACCCGCTAAAAAGTTTTTTCCACTTTTTTAATGGTACATAAAGGTTTTTTCTGCCGCTGAATATTCTAATATGATATTAGAAATAACATTTAATGGCTTAGAAGAGCTAAATTCACCTTTTTTTACTCTATACACCCCTAAAATATACATTTCGCTAAAAATTTTTTTTACCATTAAAACCTATATTAATGATCGATACACAACATATTTATGTAACAATAAAAATGGGGAAAACTATTTTTTAGCGAAATGTATGATTTGGGGGTGCCTGTTTTAGCCCTTCTAAGCCCTTAAGTATAATTCCTAATGTCATATTCGAAATCAGTGGTCCAGGAAACCTATAAAAGAAACGTTTTTTTGGAATAGTTTTATGCTTGGCAGGTAAAAGGGTGAAAAATGGGTTAAAAAAACTTTTTCGTAGGATCCATGGTATTTCTTTCCGACAGTTTGTAGTTGATCTGTTTCTAAAGAAAATGCAAAAGGTTTCATCTCGATTCATGACCTTTTAAAATCATTTAACGGAAAATTACTCCTCCGTTGCTTTGATCGCTGTTTTTTGCATTTTGCACGACTTTCAGAGACTTTTTTCACCCTCTAAGCAAAAAATTCAAAATATAGAGAGAAATATTTTGATCTCTATCTTCATATGCTGTTTTCAGAATTAATTGATCCGTCTTAAAACGGTGAGCCTCGCAAAAAAAGCCCTTAAATTTTTGATGAGCCCTAAATCGAAAACTATAAATCCGACAGAAACCGTTCTCTGCGTGGTTAAACTTCAATATTTTTCGAAAAATTACTTCTTAATCTTTATACCGAACAAAGATATGATTTTTTGAAAAAAGGTCCATTTTTGGAGTTTTTTCGGATTTTCTCGGCAAGAAATGCTCAAAGAAAGATCTATAAAAAACCATTTTGTAGGTTTTTGCGTTATACGCGAAAAACTAAAAAATTACCTTTTTTTACAGTTTTTGTTGTTTAAACAATTACTGTAAACACATTCGCTGAGGACAAAACCGGGGTTTTCATCTTCTTATCATGTTTTAACAGATGGCATAGGTTGTTTCCGCCTAAATATAAGTGTGCGAAAAAATCTCTATTGATTGGCTTATCATAAAATATGTGTTATGGGCTCTTGGACTATATTGCGTCGAATGTAAACTAAAAAAAAAAAATATTTTTCGGTCTCTTTGCGTTAAGATTTTTAGTTTAAAGATGGCCTGATATGCAATGAAATTGGTGAAAGGGTAGAATAAAAATTGGTCACTTAGAGAGCTAAAGTCAGTCGGTAGATAAAGCATGAATTCTAAGTAAATCTTAAGGATTAATTAAAGCCAATATTAATGATGTTGATATTACATGTTTCACTTTTACAAATATGTATAAAAATAGTATATGACTACGAGGTTTTGACATAATATTGACTTTCTGTGTTTAGGCGTTTCAGATATGTATTTTTAACTTTTCCCACTTTTTAATTTTAATCAAAAATTTCTTATTTTAACCAAATTACTTCTGTCGGTATTACAAATAAATTCCAAATTTCTTTTTATTAAAACCTATCAAAGAAAAAATTCTTAAAAACATAAGGTGTCCCATTAGGAAAATGTTAATTTTTCGTTGTATCTCCTTTAATTCTTGTCACCAAATAATATGAAATATTGCATAACATTTACCACCATGGCTTAAAACTAATTATTTTAAGGATGTGTAGATTGCAAGGAATTCTTTACTGACTCCCCATTGCTTAAATACCCAAGTAAACCCTACAAAAAAAATTATACCAATTTCCCAAAATTTTCTTACCAAACAACGGCACAAAAGTTGCTTACTTTCTGCTACTTAAATAAATTAATTTTATCTAGAACTAATTTCGTTTGTACAACGGCCTGTGTTGTCAACATATAGGCACACTGATGAAAATTTTTTTTTTGTTGCAAATTCTTTTCTTTTTTAATCATAATTACACTGTAATACTGTTTGAAGATCTATAAAGTTGTTTATTTTCTTTTTGTGAATTTTAAAGTGTTCATTATATACAGGGTGATTCACGTTGAGTGTCCTATAAAAAGTTCTGAAGAACCAAAAATAAGAACTTTTTGAAATTTGGCACACGGCCATAATAGGTGATAATCTATCTTTTAAAAATATTTTGGCCAGTGCAGCGTTGCCGGATCTACCCGAAACCAATGGCAAAATTGTAATTTTAAATAGAACACCCTATATTTTATTACATATTCGGATTCTACACAAAATTCTTAGTAATTTTTGTTAACATCTACCTATACCTACCTCCTCCGGCGGTAGAAGATAGGTATAGGTAGATGAAAACAAAAAATACGTAAAAATTTGTGTAGGATCCGAATATGTACTAAAATATAGGGTGTTCCATTTAAAATTGCAATGTTGCCATTGATTTTGGGTAAATCCGGCAACGCTGCACTGGCCAAAATATTTTTAGAAGGTAAATTACCAATTTGTTTGCACGTCGTCACGGATTGATGTACCTGTCTGAAGAGTTCATGCATATAGCATGTTGTCAGCAAACAACCACTGCGCTGTTTGAGTTGCAGATTTTCGCAACTCCAGCGAGCCACAGGATAACTCTTTGGATCTTGATTTGCAAGTGGTGACTGACCACTATAAATATACGCAGCTAAATTATCAATTATTATGACCGTGTGCCAAATTTCAAAAAGTTCTGATTTTTGGTTCTCTAGAACTTTTAATAGGACACTAAACGTGAATCACCCTGTATTATTGTTTTATACTTGTTTTGTGTTAAATGACCCAAGTAGATGTGAATTTTGACAAACTAGTGAGTTGTTTTTAATATTATACAGAAAAAAAAAGTTTGATTAAAAGCGCTGGACTGCAATTGATAAAAAAAATATACTCATTACCGTTTTAGTCGCATTTATTTTGTTTCATTTAAAATTTTTGTGCTCTTCAAGATTCTATGGGTAAAAATATAGAAAATGACATCTTCACATTTTTTTTTTAAATATGAGAAAAGTAAGAAATGTAGCTCTGCTCAGTCCTTGTTAAATGACAGTTTACTTTAAAATAATTTAGCTTCCTTGAAAAGTCTTCAGTGCTCTCTTCGACCGCTATTTTTTATCTTTGATTGTCCTGAATCAAGTCTTGACGTCAACAAAATTGTTTTATTTTATATCTTTAAAAATAATACATGTAGGTATTTGTGATTTAACCGATTGATATCTCATTTATAAATTGCCTTATAAATTTCCGACAAAAGCTCTCAGAATATCTGTTCCATATATAAAAATACATTTTAGCAAGTGCAAATTAACTCTTCCTATTCATTTCAAGGTTTTGCATGTTTATGTTCTTTAATGCTAAAATGCTTCTTAGAAATCTGGTAATATAACAATACAATTGTTCTTGTTTTCATATTATTATAAACATAAAACATTAGTACATATTTACCAATTTGGCAAACTAAGGCCTTGTAATGGTTCAGGGTTGCGTATTATTTATGAGTGCACTATCTTGTTTTTTATAACCATAAATAAAAACTTAATGGTATTCAGGAAACTACATATGTTAAAATATTAGTTCTTGTCTTGAAGTTAAAGTTTATTAGATGAGTCGTCGTGACTTCAAAATTGGCATTTGTGAGAATTATTATTTTTGTAAAAATGGTTGCAAGGTAGCCGAAATTTTGATATATTCTATTTCTCCTCAAGTCGTCGGTAAAACAATTTATTCTAGCAGAAATGTATTAGTATGTTTTAAATAAAAATATTATTAATTATACATTATTATTTGTCCGATTCCTTCCTGAGGGTTTTAACCGGGAGTTCATTTCCCCGCGTGCAAAAGCTCTGACCTATGAGATTTTCACTTGCGAGTCATAGGTTAAGGTTGAATTTAAATTCTTTCTATAGGCGACACCAAAATTTATTATATAAATTTACTATTTGTACCACATTTCCATTCTAAAATTTAATTTTTGACTTTTTTTTACCGTTTAGAAAATGAAATGGTGGGAGTTTTTAGGTCTATTTACTTGTTTATTTAATATTGCTATTTTTTTAAATAAGCTGGAGAGGAACGCAGCTTTAAAGTTTGTACAAGAAGAGCTTTTAAAAGAGCCACTTTGCAGTTATCCGATTTAAAATGATTGGCGCCGCTCCACGTAGCTTACAGTCGCAGATGATACTTCAGGTTTGTAGTCGCGCGTTAGCTCCATCGCTGTCACTAGTATGGCATAATTCATAGTAAGGGTGGGGTTGGCAGCACGAATTATAAAAAATAGTCCGTATTAATCGTAAGTAGTTTTCTAATGTTACACTTTTTATAAAAACTTGCAGTGTAATATTCTATTATTTCATGTTTTTATAACATGTCATGTTTGAAAAAGGTATCACGGTCCAAATAAGATTTATTTATTTTTTTTAAACACACGTTGTTGGCGGGTATTAAGGTGTATCAAATATGATTATATGCCTTATTGTCCTGCTCTAATTCGTATTAACTTTTGTTTGTTTTACAAAGTATTTTATGTCTTTATTAAAATGTTAGACTGCAACCACATTGTATTCGAAAGGAGCATAGGTTTATGATAGTTCTAGTTTAGACGATAAAAAAATCATGCGACCCTCTTTAAGCTTAAAAACAGAATTTCATCAGCTTTTGCCTACGCCAATTAAAGATACTGAAAAAACAGCAACACAACTTGACAAAAAAAGCTTTAAATTACGAAAGATCCATTTAACAAAAACAAGAAAGAAAAGAAAACGAACAAGAGCTCAACTCCTAAAGGTAGAAGTACTAAACAGCATCAAGCGTTGCTACTGTTATGGCTAGGAGAAAGATAAAATGCCTTATATAAGGCATTGTGCCTAATGCGGCAAATGGTATCATGAGGAATCCGTCACTTTATCAGCAGATGATACAGAGAGTTTCGAGTGCCCTGATGGCTGGTATTTTTAAAAATTTAAGCATAAATATTACATAACTGATATTATTATTCCTAATTATTAAATGTACCACATCTATTTTTTTTTACCATTCAGAAACACAACTATGGGTCAGAATTCACCTCTCTGCAGAATAATAAGAAATAGTAATATGTGTGCCGATCAAATAAATTATTTTTCAATGTCATTATCTCAAATAAAAGCTATATTAAAACAAATTTTATGTTTTACCTATCTATAATTGATCTATAATACCTTAGAAACGGAATATGTTATGATAGCAATATTACCTGCTATCACACCTAGGGCATTATAAGCGGGCATTATGATAATGCCCGCTTATAATGCCCTAATGCGCTAATATGGAAATTTTATTGCTTATCCAATTTTATTTCTCTCACAATAAAGATCAAGTTTATACAAAAAATATTTTTCTTTAAACAATACTAAAAATTAAACTTTATTTCCAAAATAAAAATTACAATTTTGAAATGTCCCGGAAAATGTAGCTGATCCCACTATAGAATGGTCGGTGTTTTTTGTGATGGTAGCAGCGGTAGTAGCACTAACGCTATTTTGTATAGAAGAACAGTCCATTAAAGAATTTTCAATAGTCGATACGGAATTAACCTCGGAATTAACTGAATTGGCAATCATTTTGGCTACTTTGTTTTTGGATGAAATACTTTCTTCTATATATCCTTCAGCTACTGAAGAGCTTTTCCATTTCCCATGTTGTTTTAGCGTTTCAAACGAAGCACCTGCCTCAACAAGTAAAGTTGACGATGTGCGACGCAAACAGTGGCCGGTGTAAGCTTCTGCATTATCCAGTTTTAAAAATTTTGCGATCAATGTTGGGACGCTTCCTATGGTTTTTTTCCAATGGGTTGTACTGTACATCGACCCTTTCTATAGGTAAGAAAGAATCTTCGCTCCTTTATTCCAGCTGGTCTTAATGTTGTGTACTTTTTATTAAATTTAAAGCGCCTAAATCTTCTTCAATGATAGTAAAACTTTTTGAAGTTGAAGTTTTAGTTTCTGGTACCTTTATAACCAAGACTGTTCCTCTATCTTCAATGTCATCAATGGTCATTTTGACCAACTCATCTCGTCTTAAACCTCCAAAAACACCCATTACCAATATGACTTTGTGTACCAAGTAGATATCATCAGGAGCCTTCTTAATAAATTTTAATATTTGTTCTCCTTCCAAAACTTTAGACTTCTTCGGGACGTATCCTTTCGACTTAACTTTTAAAAAAGATATGAGACGATGGTATTGCGAAATGTCTATATTTTCATAGACCATCAACATAGACCTTAGGGTGGAATACTTGGTCCAGAGAGAGTTCGGATTGTATTTTTCCGACTAAAAATAATAAAGTTTGTTAAACATATGTATTAAAATAAAATCAATAACTTACCAGTTCCTGGAAATATGCCATTAAAACGTTTTCGGTTATTTGAAGAATTGCGTTCGCATCTTTCCAAATACCAAATATGCCATACTCCCGATCATACTGTTGCCTTGATTTAACTGGCAAAAGATTTTCGGTCGCCTTTATGGCCTTTTCTCTTATATTTTGTGGAATTTCTTCCATTTTGAGCAAATCGTTAAATAAAAAATGCCAACTGACTAACTGACAGAAACATCAAAGTCAAACTTAACACCAGTCATTATCTACTTACGTATTCAGGTACAGGTGCAACTTATTTTTTATATTGCGAATAAATAATGTAATTAGTCATTGAAAAACTCTTTTTTGGGTAAAACATAAAGCATTGTATGCACCACGGGCTTTACTGGACTATAATGCCCATCAGGTCGAAATCTAGCCCTCGGGCCAGAGGCCCTCGGGCTACTTCGACCTTCAGGGCATTATAGTCCCAGTAACGCCCTTGATACATAAATAGCTATAAATCCATAGAGGTGACTTTCTATACTTTGCCTTCTGTTTTCTTTTGATCTTTTTTTTTTTTAATAAGTTTTTAAATGTTTTACCACATTTGTGGTCTTTCGCATTAGTTTTCATTTTGTATACAATTACATTTTTTAAGGAATGCTTAATATTGTAAACTTGTGGATACCCTAGTGGGTACTTACGGCACTGTTGTATCCCCTTTGTCCAGGAATAAATAAATAAATATATAAATAAATCTATTTTGAATATTTAGGTATGTTAAAGTCCAAGGCCGTATTACCCTGCTATAGTATAATAAGGCCCACTGACAAGGTTTTTAGAAATGGTTAATTTTGCTTTTGTTTACGGCAAAAGTTACCATTTTTTGTTTAAATTTGATAGTTATTGATCTGTAAAAATTTATTGATTTAAATTAATAGTTTTGATTTTATTTTAAATCTCCCTTAGCTAGGCCTTATTACTAGAGTTGCCGCGAGACGAGACGAGACGAGATAAAGCCTTGTCTCGTCTCGTCTCGAAATTTCGAGATAATATATTTCGAGACGAGACGAGACAAGGGTCGAGACGAGACTAGACAAACGTTTGTCTCGTCTCGTCTCGTTTTGTCTCGTTTGTCTTGAGTTGTTTTGGTTTATTTCAATTAAATTAATTTCAATATACAGTGCATTAGTAATGTTTAGGATAATTTCAATAAAAATTAGATCGGAAGTTTAATAAAAAGGCTTGAACCCGTCGATTTTTATTTTTTATTTAGGTGGTGATAAAAAGACATATTTTTTAAATGGAACACACATGTTTTATCATTACATTATTAATTCCAATGTTTAGTTCTAGAAATGTTCATTCTCAATTTTTTTTTACCACTTTTTAACTTTTTCGATAATAACTAAGTATACCCAAACTATCCTAAATGGCAATATTCTTATACCTACGTAAGTTTCTGGGTATAGAATATGAAGTAGGTATAAGAATTTCTAGAATTAAATAAATAGAATCCAAAACTGTAAAAATAGGAGTAGGTATAGGTATTCCATTTTAAATTTTAAAAAATTACTTTTGTAGCACACTAATACTTTATGGACGTGCCCTGTCTAATTCAAAATATCGTTTAAATTTAACATACTATTTAACCAAATACATAATACTTACATATGCACGTTATTTACACATCTTATATTCAAGGCATTAAATTACTTAATCCTAGCTATCGTTGACTCACCCTGTACACTATATACCTACAAACTAATTGCAAAATCTGCTGCAAACTGGTATGTATTTAAAGAATGATGCATTGTTTTTAATTTAAATTAAAACTTTTTAAAACATAATGGCGGCAAATCCTCAACTAACAGAAAAACATTTAAAAACAACCCTCTGCATAGGCATCAAAAAGTGCCGCCGCGTCGCCTGTATACTTTGCCGACACACCGTTTTATTCGGGATGCGGCAATAGTTTTTTACTATTTAAAGATCTATAAAGCGGTTGCCTTTTTAAAATGTTTTGACATTTTTCCTTAGATCATTCTTGAGTTTGAAGCTTGTAAGAAGTAAGAAGGTGAATTAATATTATTTAAAAATGGAACACCCTGTATAAATGGTTATATTTCTTTATAACACGACTTATAAAGAAAAGTTGACGTGATTGAGATTTTCTTAAAATTGTGTAGTTTTCTCAAAAAATTGTTGATTTCAGACTTTACGGACACCCATAATATGCAACTAAAAATAAAATAATGAACCCAATAATTTGTTTTTTTTATTTAAAATAAAAATATGGAACATATAAGTGACATAAAAAAGTCCACAAAATAAAAAAAAATTCTAAAAGATAATGGAACATAAGTCATAAACTCTATTACAAAACACAGGTAAAATGTTTACTAGAAATTTTTCTTATAATTTTACAGGGTGTTTGAGCAATAGTTTTAAAATCTTTAACAGCAGTTAGATCTTGCAAAAAAAGTCTCCATAAACATAAGTTCGTATATGGATCGTTTCGAAATTGGAAATACGCAGGGTCCTAAAGTTAAAAAGAAGCTTTAATTGTACATAATTTTTTAAAGCAATTATTTTGATAAAACAACTTAAAATACAACTTTTTCGTTATTTGAGTTTTTTTCGAGAAACAGAATGAAACTCCTACTTTTCAAAAGGGTATAAAAAAAGAATCGGTTTTACTTTTTTTCTTGAAAGAAAAGCAAAATTAAAAAAAAATCAAGAGATAAATAGTTGTATTTTAAGTTTTTTTATCAGGGTTAATACCACGAATGCTTAAAAATTACCGATAATTTTTCACGATAGCGTGTTTTCTCATAATTTCACGAGTACGCGGGACGAGTGAAATTTTTAAAGAAAACACGCATTAGTAAAGAAATATCCGGTTAATTTTAAAGCACGAGCGGTATTAAGGGAGAATATTTCACGAATCAAAAACGTAAAGTTTATTAACTTAAAATTAAATATTAATGTAACAAACCGTCATTATTATTTAAAAATTTCGTATTGTTAATTTGACAGTAAGTGGAAAAACCACGTTGCCTAGTCGACGTGGAATTTCCGCTGTAATTTTTCCATAATACCACTTTTCTAATGGGAAAATATGTACATGAGTGAAATATTCAAAATAATTACCAAATAATAAAACCACAGTTTAATATACTTTTTTAAGCAATTAATTTTAGCTTCTTTTTTTTAACACCCTGTATTTCTGAAACGATGCATTTCTTGACCTATGTTTATAGAAACTTATTTTTGCAAGATACAACTGCTTTCGAAGTTTGTAACACTAAATCTTAAACAACCTGTATAATTTAATTTAAGAACTAGAAATATATTGTTGGAGATTTATTACAGTTAGTTCACTTAAGTTTTAAGTCATTAAAATTTTTCGAGATGTCTCGTCTCGTCTCGTCTCGAGCTTCTCTCGAAGGATTTTATCTCGTCTCGTCTCGAAATTCGGGACAAAATGCTCTCGAGATGAGACAAAATTACTTCGAGACGAGACGAGACGTCTCGTATCTCGTGTCTCGCGGCAACCCTACTTATTACCCGCACCTACCTTATAACTAGAGGATTTAAAAACAAAATACATAGTCTTTGCTCATAAGTTAAAAACGAGTAAATTACTGGATTACTATTTAGTTTATTGCCATTACTTTTAATTAACCAGTGTTAAGCAGAGCGCTGTATGTACATTTCTCCCAAAATTGGTAAACTTACACAGGATTGCTCGATCCCATTTAAGCCCATATACGCCAAATTTAAATGTCAATTCGATATTTGTGACATAATCGTTTCCCCTATTGTTTTGTTCACAATTTGTGATTCACATAGCATTGGAAGCTTTTTTCGTATATTTGGTTATATTTTTAGTGTAGGTGCAAGTTACAGAGACAGGGGTCATTGACCATTCGTTATTAATTTGAACGGAATTTATAAATCTAAAAGTATATATTTTAATAAATTATATTTATATAACTTTGTTATAGCTAATTATAAATTTTGCTTTCTATTTCCAGAAAAAAAAATTATAGCTTGATGGGAAAAATGCATTTTAAATGTCCTTTATAAGTGGTGAAGTTTTACCCGGATAAAGTCTTAATTTTATAAAATGGTATACAATATAGATCTAAAAGAAGGTGTACATCCAAATTAGTTTTTAAAAGTTGTATATTTAACAAAAATTAATAAAATAAATCTACATATTGGGGAAAACGGTAACGTCACAAACAAATTTATATCTGCGGACAAACAGTAAAAATCAAGCACTCCTTTAATTCCACCACCCTTGCATTTATTATATTCTGCTCCAAGAGCGAGATGGTCCCTTCAGCGTAATATTCGAAACCATTTTTTAACACTTTTCACCAGACTGAAAATCGAAGATAAGTTTTCAGATTAAATTTGTTCTTGTAAAAAAGTTCAATAATCTCTGTACTAAAATCACATCGGACAAATGCAGTTAATGCATCTTGTCCAAAATATTACTGTAAACTATTTAAACTGCGATTAAAAAAAAAACTACTCGTTGGACAGCATCCGCCTTTAGCCAGTGTAAACAACATATTATTAACCATAATTTTTTATCAGTTTTTTAACTGTAAAAGGTTCCAAGTTTTTAATTTTTTAAAAAATGTTCAATTTTATCGGTTTTTAGAATTTTCTCTGTGAAAAATGCACCGATAAGGTTTTACGAAAAAAACATATTTTTAATGCTTAACTAATATCCTATTGACAGTATCACGATTAAATTGCAATTAAATCAAAATTTCTCATTCTAAGAGAAATAATGGCTATTTCTTATATGTTTTTTCCAAGGAAGTTTAAAGGTGTATGGAAGCCCAATGCTATCGCCCATTCGATCAAAAAATGTCCAGCCCAGTATGAAAATAACTGTCAGAGTTGGCCCCGTCGATTCTGCGCAATAACGAAATTCCACGAAATAATTTAATGTGTTTCCTACTTACACACTCATAGATCAGTGTGTAGTTAGGCAACACATTATACTTTTATGAAAGCCGTATTAGTTTTGATTGTTTTGCTTTGTGTGATTATATTTTGTGGTTGCAGAAGTTTTTTGGATTGATAAAAACTTTCTTATTTTAGTGATTAGTGTTTATTAAATTGTGACTATAATTTTGTGTTTATTGTTTGTTACTTATAACATCGTAACAAAATGACTAAAGGTTGTATGGTTTTGTCTTGCAAATCTAAGGGTAACATACCCGGCATTTTTTACTTTAGGTAAGTATTTCTTATATTTAAGTTAGGTGCTTCTTATGAGACGTAACGTTAGGTAACCGAATAAATAATAATATATCAATTATAAATAATAGAAAATGAAAATTTCATAGGAAATAGCAGTGAGAAAAGTAAGGCAATCTTAACTATCTTTTAGATGATTTCCACAATGTTTGTGTATTTCTGTGGATTATTAAAAAGAAATAAGGTTTACATTTAGGTACTTTTAATTCATTTAATAATTTAGTACATTCTTTTAAAGGATCCCTCTAATTGAATAAAAAGAAGTACAATTTTATTCTAAAGTTCCTTTTTGCTTTTTCTGTATTTGTTTAAAAAGAAATTAGATTTTTGATTTCTAAACTTACATTATCAACTTTTTAAGCTCGACATACTGTAGACACAATATTTAACGGTTACTATTACAATGGATACCTAGGTACCAAAGGATACTAAACATTTTTAACCACTGTTATTCTGTCTCATGAATATTTGTTATTAGTGAAAAGTATATGCCTAAAAAGCAGTTATAAAAATTTCCACTTTTTAATGTACAACCACAATCTTAGGATTAAACTCATTTACACTAACTTGCCCCTTTTATCAGAAAATTGGTGAAACTATCATACAATGTTTGAAATTTATTTTTAAAAAAACGTGTTTTTATTTATTTACAAAGATTTTTGGTAAAAATACAAAACTCCCAAAAATATCGACTATTTAAATAGAAGGCTGTAAAGTGGCGCCATCTATTCTTTCCATATTATATCAGATGATATAAAATTCAATATTACACAATAATCTTAAATATTCTATGGTAGTATCATTTAATAACCAACCATTTTGTGCAAAAAAAAACAGTGAATGCTTAAAGCTGACACTTGATGATGTCAACTTTATAGATAGTAATAAAGAATTATGGAAGTCCGGCTCTGACCTACTATTTATTGCGCAAACTCCGCGGGGCCAATCCCCCGATTCCCGCTGCCCTGCACGCCTGGACAATTTTGTTCTACAGTATTGGGCTTCCATACACCTTTAAACTTCCTTGGTTTTTTTATATATAACAGAGAGAAAACTGGACAGCTTTTGATTTTTTTTTATGCTCTACACGCCTTTTTTCCAAAGATGGTGGATTGCTGTTAAATTTTAGGCACCAAAAAATCTTTGTTAACTGAGCTATGTCTTTAATATTAATAACATTCAACAAATATTCTAAGAATCGTCGTTAAACCAAAGAAGCCTAACAAAAATGTATTTTTTTTAATATGACCTATTTTAAAATTTTAACTTAAAAATATAGGTTTTTACAAAGTTTTTTGTAATTATAACGTTGACTAATAGTAATAGCACTTACCTATATGAATTGGATATTTTCCTGTGAGTAAAGAGGCTCTGGATGGAGTGCAAAGGGCCTGAGTATAATGACTATTTAGAATAACTCCATTGTACGCCAGCGCGTCGATATTTGGGGTTGGAATTTCATCACTGCCGTGGAAACTGACATCGTTAAAACCCTAAAACACAAAATACATAAACCGGTTGATACATATAAATTAACATACTTTTCGAACTAACTTCTTACTATTTAAAATGTTAGAAATTTATGGGAATCCTCCAAATCGTCAAAAGTATAAAGCAGGTTAAATTTAAACAAAGGTACATAATGTGAAGCTTAAAACAATTATTTAAATCTTTCGAATTCCATCGACAAGATAAATTATAGTTTAAAAAACTAAAAAAACACACTTTTATAGTAAATCGAAGTAAAAAGTAAAAAATATTTCAAATATAGTAAAAAAGTGTGGGGTGCTTGATATTAGGTTTGTTCCAACAAGAAATCCGGTATCGTTTCGAAATCGTTTTTGAACTGTTTTTTGGTGCGCTTAGACGCATGCGCGGCCTTAAAATAGTTTCGTGACGGTACGAAAAGTACAAACGTTGGATCGCTTTGCGGATCGTTTTTGGGACTGTCAAATCAAAAGTTTTTGAATTTTTTGTTTTAAAAATATAACCCTACTTTTCAACTTATTATTTTTGTGATCAAAGTTAGCAAATATCACTCATAATATCGTCACTCATCTTTAAAGATAATTAAATTTAATGATGTGCTCAGGAGGTGTAAAAATTAATGTTTTTGAATATTTAAACAAGCGAGGAAATAGAAAATGCTAAAGCACGTTGCACGCTATTCGCTAAATAAAGTTAGGATTATGCAGAAAAATTAAATTAAGTTAAAATAAGTTAAAGTCACACAAGAAAAGATAAACATTATGTGATCAAATTGTTTTAATTATACACATAAATAAAAAATTAAGTTAAGTCAAAGAGATAAACAACTTTTAACTTTCTTAACTTATCGTAAAATGAAATAAACGTTTCCTTTTCAAAATAATTAAACTCCCACACAATAACATCATAAAATAGGCTTACAGAAACTCGTCTTTCCCATGCGTTATAAAAAAATGTAACAAAATTATATATTTTTTAGACAAATATTTATTTAAGAAGTTAACAAATTACCGGACAGCTGCCAGAGAGTGCACCAAATAAAATAGAAATCACGAAAACCCTATTAACAGTGATTTGCCCTACGTATGCTAAATTTTATTGTTATTTTTAAACTGATTGGCATGTTTTCACACAAATGTCTTAATTTATAATAACTTAATTTTTGTTAACTTAAATTAACTGAAGTTTTCTGCATAATCCTACCTTAACAGTAAACATATAAAGATGAAATATGAAACAATAAACATGAAACAGCTGTTAAAAATAAAAAATCCAGTGCCAAGATGTTCAATGCGCAAGTCAACCCAAACAGTTTTCAATTTACGCCATGTATCAGAATTACCGTTCTTAAACCGTAACTAAACGATCCCAAGTTTTGTTGGTACACAAACAGGATCGTCCGATAACCGTCACGTCTCTGTTGGAACGCACTTTAATCACTGCGCATGAGCGTGATCGTTCGGTGGCGGTTTTTCGACGTGCTGGAACAAACCTACTAAATGTTACTATTCAATATTTTATTGGTAGCTATTTACAAAAATTAGAGTTATTATAAAAATAAAGTAAATTACACCCCACGCTTTTTTACTAAAATTGAATTATTTTCTAATTTTTAGTCCGGTTTGCTATAAAAGCGTTTTTTTAACTAAACTTTCTTATTTTTTAGTCTAATAACAACATTAAAATTGGCGAATGCGCAAAGATTATCGTTTTGCAAAGAAATATAACTTTTTTTATCCTAAAAATAATAGTCAAGACTTTGAAATGAAGTTATGAGATTATTGTATTGGCATCGGCCCTTTGCCCCTGTGCAAATTTTCAAGTTAATCAGACTTCTATTTTAAAAAATGTCTGTAGACAGCAGAAGAAGGTGAGATTTATTTTTAAATTAGATGTTTCGTTTTGAAATATTTTTTTAAAATTTAATTTTTTAAATAGGGAGTTTTTAATAAATATTTGAAGTACGTGTATCTCCAAAATATCAAAAAAAATATAATTTTACCTAAATTTTACCGTCTTGCCCCAAAAAGTCTTCATCCACCATTTTTAGCCGATTCAAAGTTTACAGAAATAAAGAAAAAAATTAAGATAATAAAAATATATATATTTAGTCTGTACCTAAAGTCCAAAATTTCTGTCAGTGACTCATTTAATACCGGCCACCCAACCGACGAAGCGGCTGAATAAAAATCTAACACTAGTAAATGATTTTTAAGCCTATGATATACTTTTCCGCTCAAATAACAGTGAACCGGCCAAAAGTTTCATCGCCACGTTGTCATAATTCGCAAGAATAAATCACCAGCCCGCGATCGCACTTAAAATAGCACGCCAATATGTATTGAAATCATTGTTATCGGGAAGACAATAAAAGTGGCAACACACATTCCTTAGTTTACAACTTGAAGAGACTTGAAAATAAGCGTATCGACAGGGTTTTCGTGCTGTTCGATGATTTTATTTAGTTATTATTGATTATGGACAGATTTTGTAAGTTTAAATTTTAATTGCTATACAGGGTATTTTCTAAATATTATAAATTTCTAATAATTGTAGTATATAGATATTGTTTTGTGCCAATTTTATAATAGTTTATCTTATTTAGTGTATATAATTGTATATAAAGATTTAGTGTTGTTAAGTGCTTTTAATTCTGTAAACTATGAATATTAACCAACCTTTAACTAGTTATCCGCCTATAAAAAAAAACTTAACGTTAAAAGAACGAATAATGGTTAAAAATGTTTACTATGGGATTCGGGAACGAAATCCAGAACTAACCACTTTGGATGCTGCATAGATATGTGCAACTTTAACAAAAGTTAATTCCCGTACGGTATTCAGAGTTTTAAAAGGCAAAAAAATCAATATTAGTAATTATGCGGATACTGGAAAATGCGATTTTTTTGCTATTTTTTGCACACTTTTTACTTTTCGATTGTTAAACATGAATCAGAGGCTGTTTTTTTGGCTGCCTCTTATAGTATTTAAAAAATAATAATAATTGAATTGTTTAATTCCATTTTACGACATATTCCTTTAAATTCTGTCATTTGCACGAAAACATATTTAAAAAACTCATACTATGTTAATATTAAAAAAAATTATAAGGTACGCGAACCTTGCTTCGCTCGACCCACAATGTTTGATCAAAAATATTCTCGATATGGAAATCCTAAATATGGAACACGAAAGACGCGAAATAGTTATTGGATTCTACAAGCTGATGATCTCAGAGCTTTCGTGTTCCTTATATAGTGGATATTTTTGATGAAGCAATGCGTGTGAATATCGTATTTAATATTGAGATTGCAAGATCGGTGGTGAATTGGCAAGTCGGTTTAACTTGGATTGTCTATCGTTCTGCTTTTACATCTTTTTTAATTTATGTTAAGACTAAAATTTTATTATTTTTTTCATGTAGCAAAATAAAATCAGAGAAGGTAAAATTAAAGTAAAAAATGTATTTTTTTTTTGGAAAAACGTTGAAAAATCGCCAAAAAAACTCAAATTAGTGTTCTATGACCTCAAAATAGAAGGTGTGCAAAATTAAGCAAAAAAATTACATTTTTCATTAATCCGAATAATACCAAAATAATATAGGCTTATTACTAATTTAAAGAGTTGATGAAAATGTGAGAAAATAACTTTTGCTTGTAAAAAATATTTTCATGTTTTGACGAAATTTTATCATTTATTTTCTAAAATGCATACGCCACTGGAATTGATTCCCTGACCCCACACAACCCGGGCACCCCTAAAAGTGAGCGATGCGTCATTGACAGAAATTTTGGACTTGAAAAAGGGAAAAAATTTTTTTAAAAAAAAATTTTTAAACCCTTTTTATTAAAATTTTAAAACCCAAAAAAATTTTTTTTTTTAAAAACCCAAAATTTTTTTTTTTGGGAAAAAAATTTTAAAAAATTTTTTAAAAAAATTTTTTTTTTTTTTAAAAAAAATTTTTTAAAAAAAAATTTTTTTTTTCGAAATTTTTTTTCCCCCCAAAAAAAATTTTAAAAAACCTTAAAATTTAAAAAAAAAAAAAAAAACCCCCCCCTTTTTTCCCCCCAAAAAATTTTTTTAAAAAACCCTTTTAAAAAAAAAAATTTTTAAAAAAAAAAACCCAAAATTATTTTTAAAAAAATTTTTTTTTAAAAAATTTTTTTTATAAAAAAATTTTTTTTTTAAAATAAAAAAATTTTTTTTTTTTTTTTTAAAAAAAAAAATTTTTTTTTTAAAATTTTTTTTTAAAAAGGTTTTTTTTTTTTTTTTTTAAAAAAAAAAAAAAAAAAAAAAAAACAAGGGGTTTTTAAAAAAAAGGGGGGGGGGGTTTTTTTTTTTTTTTAAAAAAAAAAAAAATTTTTTTTTTTCCCCAAAAAAAGGGGTTTTTAAAAAAAAAATTAATTTTTTTTCCCCCAAAAAAAAAAAAATTTTTTTAAAAAATTTTTTAAAAATTTTTTTTAAAAAAAAAAAATTTTTTTAAAAAAAAAAAATTTTTTTTAAAAAAAAATTTTTTTAAAATTTTTTAAAAAAAACCCCCCCCCCCAAAAAAGGGGGGTTTTTTGGGAAAAAAACCCCTTTTTTTTTAAAAAAAAATTTTTTTTTAAAAAATTTAAAATAAAAGGGGGGCCCCAAAAAAACAAAACCCCAAAAAAATTTTAAAAAAAACCCAAAAATTTTTTTTTTTTCCCCTTTTTCAAAAAGGGTTTTTTTTCCCCCAAAAACCTTTGAAAAAAAAAAAAAACCCTTTTTTTAAAAAATTTTTTTTAAAAATTTTTGGGGGGGTTTTTTTAAAAAAATTTTTTAAAAAAAAAAATTTTAAAAAATTTTGAGGGGGGGGAAAAAAGGGGGGAAAAAAATTTTTTTTTTTTTTTTTTAAAAAACCCTTTTAAAAAAAAAATTTTAAAAAGGGGGGGGAAAAAAAAAAAGGGAAATTTAAAAAAAAAAAAAAAAAATTTAAAAAATTTTTTTTTTTTAAAAAAATTTTTTTTTTTTTTTTTTTAAAAAAATTTTTTTTAAAAAAATTTTTTTTGGAAAACCCGGGGAAATTTTTTCCGGAAAAAAAATTTTTTTGTTTTTTTTTTTTTTTTTCCCTTTTTTTTAAAAAAAAATTTTTTTTTTTTTAAAAAAAAAATTTTTTTTTTTTCTTTTTAAAAAAAAAAAAAAATTTTTTTTTTTTTTTTTTTTTAAAAAAATTTTTTTAAAAAAAATTTTTAAAATTTTTTTAAAAAAATTAAAAAAAAAAAAAATTAAAAATTTTTTTAAAATTTTAAAAAATTTTTTTTTTAAAAAAAAATTTTTAAAAAAAATTTTTAAAAAGGGTTTTGGAAAAAAAACCCCGGTTTTTTAAAAAAATTTTTTAAACCTTTTTTTTTTTAAAAAAAAAAAAAAACCCCCCCTTTTTTAAAACCCCCCTTTTCCCCTTTTTTTGGGGGTTTTTTTTTTTTTCCCTTTTTTTTTTTTTTTTTTAAAAAAAAAATTTTTTTTTTTTAAAAAAAAAAATTTTTTCCCCCCGGGGGTTTAAAAAAAAAGGAAAAAATTTTAAAAATTTTTTAAAATTTTTTTTAAAAAGGTTCAAGAAATTTTTTAAAAATTTAAAAAAAAAATTAAAAATTTTAAAAAATTTTCCCCCCGGGGGAAAAAAAATTTTTTTTAAAAACCCTTTTTTTTTTTTAAAAAAAAAATTAAAAAAAAAAAAAAGGAAAAAAAACCCAAAAAAAAAAAAAACCCGATTTTTTTTTTTTAAAAATTTCCAATTTAATAAAAAAATTTTTTTTTTTCCCCTAAAATATAATTTTATTTGTTTATAAAATCTGGTGCTTAAATAATTAATAAAGTAATTTTTTTAAATTTTTTAAAATTTTTGGTTTTGTTTCCCTTTTTTTTTTTTTTTTTTTAAAAAATTTTTTTTTTTAAAAAACCCCCAAAAAAAAAAAAAAATTTTTAAAAAAAAATTGGAAAAAAAAAAAAAAAAAAAGGGGGGGGGGGGTTTTAATTTTTTTGGGCCTTTTTTTAAAGGGCCCCTTTTTTTTTTGGGGGGGTTTTCCTTTTTAAAAAAAAAAAAAGGGGGGGGGTTTTTTTTTTTTAAAATTTTTTCCCCCTTTCCCCCCTCCTTTTTATTTTCCTTTTTTTTTTTTTTTTGGTTTTTTTTTAAAAAAAATTTTTTTTTGAAATTTTTAAAATAAAAAAAAAAAAAATTTCCCTTTTCCCCCCCCCGGGGGGGGGGGGGGGGTTTTTAAAAAAAAAATTTTAACAAAAAAAAAAAACCCCCTTAAAAAAATTGGGGTTTTTTTTTTTCCTTTAAAAAAAAAAAAGGTTTCCTAATCCTGCAATGCATCATGGGAAATGTTTTGGGGGGCCCCACCAAAACACACTTGTCGGCAAATATAAAAGTATTTTCATGCGAACTCCTTCAATAATAAAAATTATTTTATAATAAATTATACTTACTAATGATTAATTCTTATTTTTTGATTATTTACAGAGAAATATAAAGTATTAGAAAAAATGCAATACATAGGGTAATTAATTTGAAACCATGTAAACAAAAAAAATTTGATTAATAAAAAAAGGGGTTTTTAATTTTAATGATTAAAAAGCGAAAAAATTAAAATTTTTAGATTTTTTAAAAGTATTCTTACTACTAAGAGCAAAAAAAAATTTGTAAGTAGTTTTTAAAAAAAAAAAGGTTTAAAAATTTTTATTAGCATAATCTTGACAATTTATTTGCGAACAGTTTTTGAGAAGAATGCACATATATATATATATATATATATATATATATATATATATATATATATATATATATATATATATATATATATATATATATATATATATATATATATATATATATATATATATATATATTTTAAATAATCTTTCCCCCCTTTTTTTTAAATTTATAAAAAATTTTTATAAATTTTTTTTGGGTTAATTTTCAAAAAATTTGGGGAAAAAATTTCAAAAAAAACTTTTAAAAACCCCCAAATTTTTTTTTTTTTTTTTTTAAAAATTTTTTTTTATAAAAATTTTCAAAAATTTTAAAAATTTTTAAAAAAAAGTTTTTTTAAAACCTACCTTTTTAAAACTTTGTTTTTTTAAAACAAAAAACATTTAAAATCAAAAAAAATTTTTTTCGTTTTTTTTAATTTTAAAAACAGGTTTTTTTAAAAAATTCGGTTTTTAAAAATAAAACCCAAAAAACAGGATAATTTTTCCGGGAAAAAGTAAAAATTAATTGGGGTTGTTTTGATTATTTTTTTTTGCAAAAAACTTTTTGGGGGTTTTTAAAAAATTGTTTTTTTAAATTTTTTTTTTAACCCAAATAAAATTTAAAATTTTAAAAAGGGGTTTTTTTTGTATAAAAATTTTTAATTTAAATATAAATAATTTAATATAATATATAATAATAAATAATAATAATATAATACCCCTTAAAAACAATAATTTTGGCAATTTAAGGGGAAACGAAGAAAAAAATTTTTCCCCCCCTTACCTCTTCCCAATGGAAAGGTTTAACCTGAAAATCTTTTAAAAAAAAGGGGAAACAAACATAATAAAAAAAAATTTTCAGAAAAAAAAAAAATTAAAGGGGTTTTTTTTTTAAAAATTTCATTTTTAATTTAAAAAAAAAACCTTTTTAAAAACACCCAAAAAAAATTTTTAAATATGGGGGTAACCCTTTTAAACTCCTGGACCCCGGAAAAAATTTAAACATTTTTACCCCAAAATTTTAACCCATAATGTTTTGTCAAACTCCAAATTTTAAAAAAATTTTAAAACATTAAAAAAGTAAACCCCAACCCCAAAAAAAAATAATTTAATATATAATATATTTAAATTTTTAAAAAAAATAATAAATATAAAAAATTTGAAAAAAAATTGGGGATAAAATTTTAAAAAAACCCTCACCCGGGGTTTCAAAAACCCGGCTCAAACCAAAAACAAAAAATTTTTTTTTTAAAAAAAAAAAATTTTTAAAAAAAAAAAAAAACCAAAAATTTGAAAATTTTAAAAAAATTTTTTAAATCAAAAAAGAAAAAAAATTTTTTTTAAATTTTACAAAAAATTTTTAAACCCCCCTTTTTTTTCAAATTTTAACCCATAATTTTTAAAAAATTTAAATGGGAAAAAAAATTTTTTAAGTGAATGGGGTTATGAAAAAAAAAATTTTTTAAAGGGGGCAGAAAAGTTTTTTTTAATTTTTTTGATTTTTTTTAAATTTTTTTAAATTTTTTTAAAAAATAAATTTAACCCCCTTTTTTCAAAAAGGGAAAACATATTGGGGAAAAAAAAAATTTAAAAAATTGAAAAAAAAAAAAAATTTTAAAATAAATTTTTCCCCCCAAAAGGGGTTTGCCCGAAATTTTTCAAAAAAAATCCTTAGGGGCCCTTTAAACCCCCCCGGGGAAATTTTTGGTTTTTTTTGGGGGAAAAATTTTTTAAATTTTTTTTTTTTGACGTAAAAAAAGTTTTTTAAAATTTTAAATGAAAAGGGTTTTAAAAAAAATTTTTAACCCCGCTGGAAAATTTTTAAAATTTTTTTTTTAATTTTTTTTTAAAATTTTTTTTTTCTTAAAAAGAAAATATTTTTTTTTCAAAAATTTCCCGAAAATTCCCCTTTAAAAAATTTTCCCAACCTTCCCAAGAAAAATTTTTTAAAAAAAATTTTGGGATTTTTTTTAATTTATTTAATTTTATATATATATATATATAATATATATAATATATATATATATATATATATATATATATATATATATATAATATATATATATATATATATATATATATATATATATATATATATATATATATATATATATATATATATATATATATATATATATATATATATATATATATATATATATATATATATATATATATATATATATATATATATATATATGCACTTCGAGAACTAAAAACAAAAAATTTTTTGGTTTCTGGTTGTAAATTTTGTCTTTACAAGAATAAAAAACCTAAAAAAAATGAATTTCCCCAAACCTTTATTGCGAATCTTGTGGCATTTTGGAAAGACAAGCGAATGTTTAACAGCTTCCTGAATACTTTTTTTTAAAAAACTTTTTAAAATTCTGCAGATGCAATAAATTTTTTTCCTAGCTGATAAAAAATTCTTCAGTTTTTTTAAAAGTTAAAAAACTGCTTCAGTTTTTTCTTTAAGTGACCACGATTTATTATTTTGTCAGAGCTTGATTTGATAACGATTTTGGAGAATTGATAGCCTCTTCACACACTTCGCAATTAGAAGACGAAACAAATATATTAATCAAACTTTTGTGTTTTTTACATGGATTTCAAATTAATTACCTTGATATGTATGGTATTTTTTCTAGTACTATATATTTCTTTATAAAAAAATAAATGAGAATTAATTATTAATAAGTAAGTATAATTTATTATTAAAAAATTTTTTTTTATTATTGGAGAATTCCCCTAAAAATACTTTATTTACCGGCTAGTGTTCTGACCCCTGGTGGTGGCGCCACCGCTTGAAAATTTCCATAATGCATTGCAGGATTAGAATACCTTTCTTGTATATTTTTCTTAATCCTAGTCAGTACTGATTGTGAATAATAAAAAAAAGTCAGCTGTCACTTTCATGATATTGTTATATCGTCAATGCAGTCGTGATAGCTAACGATATTCCTACAACTCATCTTCCTCCCAACAGTTGCCCCTGTTTCTCAAAAATGTCCGATATAATTTTTAAAGTTAAACAGATCAAGCGTATTCTTTCTTCTCTTAATACTAAAAATCGTCTGGGCTGGATGGCGTACCAGCAATCGTTTAAAAAAAATGTGCTCCCGAGCTTGCCCCATCTTAACTCGCCTCTTTGAATCTCTTGACACGGGCATTTTCCCGGAATTGAAGCTACGTGTGCAACTTGCCCCCAAAAAAAGGATCCAAAAGTCTCCCTTCCAACTATAGACCTATATCTCTTCTTTCAGTTGTTTGAAAAATAATGGAAAATTATTAATTCCCAAATCTTAAAGTATCTGGAAAAACATAAGATCTTAATGATAGACAATATGGATTCCGTCACAGTAGATCCACAGCTGATCTTCTTTCCTTTTCTCCCACGGGAACAAGTCCCTTGAGTTTCTTGGTGAATCCCAGATCGTTACATATCCAAAGCTTTCGATCAGGTCTGGCATGATGGGCTTCTTAACAAACTTCCTTCTTACGGTCTTCCACCTAAGCTTTGCTCTTGGCTTTCAGTTTTCTTTCTAATCGACGTATATCAGTTAGTGTAGATGGTAATTCCTCCAGCTTCTACCAAATTAATACTGGGGTGCCCCAGGGGTCAGTGCTGGCCCCCACGCTGTTTCTTCTATACATTAACGATCTTTCTCTTTCCACAATCAACCATTCATATTTTTGCCGACGATAGTACCCTCCACTCTATATTCAATTTCTTAAGCCACCGTGTAATCTGATTTCGAAACAAAGCGCAGGTCAATGCAGATATCTCTTTCACAAGACCTCAAACTTATTTTGGATTGGGGCGCCAAAAATCTTGTTCAGTTTAATCCTCGAAAATACAGTCATGTTCCTGTCGCGAAAAAAATCTGCAATCTCATCCCTTACATATGAGCGGCCAAGTTCTGCAGAACAAAGAGTCGTTTTATCTTGTCGGCGTTACTTTTGAGAATAACCTCAACTGGCACAAACAATTTTATCCATAGCTTCCGCAGCTTCAAAAAAGATTGGATTTCTCTTCCGAGCCAGAAAATATTTCTCTTCTTCCAATTTGTACAATCTGTATGTATCCCAAATCAGACCCTCTTTAGAATATTGTTCTCATGTCTGGGAATGGCGTCCCCTACAACATAGCATTCTGGACTCCATTAAAGAAGAGCCGTTCGTCTTATTAATGATCAACCTCACAGAAAGGCTTCCTCTTCTTGCCACGTCGAGCTGTAGGGGATCTGTCGCTCTTCTATAGGATTTTCACGGCTTCTGCTCAGAGGAGTGGCCAGTATAATTCCTTCTCTGGCAGCTCCCAACAGAGCAACACGTAGTGCAACATGCATCCTTTTACAGTTCACTTAGAGAGGCCCTGAACTTCCGCTTTCTTCGTTCCTTTATCCCTAGAGTGTCAAAACTATGGAACCTGCTGCCCGCAGAGTTTTCCTTCTCCTCCCAATCTCAAAAATTTAAGTCCCGTGTGAACAAACTCCCTCTCACCACACTGAAGACACCCACGGTACGTTAGTACTTAGGCATTAGCCTTCGTGGACTGTCCCAAGATAAAAAAAAACATGTCTCGTTTTGGATTAAACTAAAAATATTATTAGGTGAGAAGTTTACTATTTACCTTCTAATAACATTAAAATAGAAAGTTAGTAATTGAAAAGAGTTTGTTAGAATAACTTTCATGCTACTATTTTAAACTTTCAAAAATCAAAAAGATTTTTTGTATAATTTTGCCGGAAGTTTGGACCTGTATAATATTTTCAGACATTTTTTATGTTGCCATAGTAACGGCACAATCTATGTAATTGTTATTCTCTGGTAACGAAAAAAACAGGTTAAACATTTTTAAATTTTCCTTTATTATTAGGAATATCGTAACCTGTTTCAAAATGAACGTACCATAATTATGCGGCAAATGTTTTTAATTGGAAAACCACTAACATTTGGTATCAATTGGATTTTTTTAATTTAAGCGTAGTTTTGTCAGCATTAAATCAAAAACGGTTTTATTTATTTTTTAATATAGTCAAACACGTGGCACAGGCTTCCCATAAAATGGTAAGGTTTTTTCCAAAATAACTAACACGTGTCATCAAAAGTGATAAACATATTTTTTACAATAAAAATTGTTATTACCTGTTTAATACATTTAATATCAATTTTAAAACTCGTATATTGTGACCTAATCGTATATTGCGAAGAATCCTTAGATTCAAATAGGGAAATAAAACTTCTTTAATTATGCAGTAGAAAATAAATTATTTGTTTAATTAAAAATGAATTCAACGTGTTTACAAAATAAGTTTACACTGATGGAAACTTGTTTATTAATTAAACATATGTTAATTAAATTTAACAAAAATTAAAAAGGATGTGCAGGTTGTTCTAAAACTTATATTTTATTATAATAATACCATAATTTATCAAATATTAAAGGGATCCTTAATATGCTTCAGTAAACATGCAAAGATTTAAAAAATCAAAGTAAGAGCATAAAAATTTATTTTAAGTACAGGCAACAGGACCTTAAACATTTTTTTTTAATTTAATTAAAATTATCTAAATACCTTGAGATACCACAATAAGTGCTGGAAATGGGATCAGTCGAAATTTACGCACATTTGTGGTTGTCAAAGCCAATTTTAAATCCGGTAATCTATGGTTTAATCCCCTTTTAAATTGCCCAATCTATTGTGTTTTGGAAAACTGCTAACAATATTTAGGCAATTTTGCAAATCTTAAATTTTTCTCCTGCCTGTAAACCGATTTTAAAAAATTTTTTTTCAAATAAAAAAATACATGGGTTTAAGTCAGTTAGACAAGACTACTTTATGTCCATAAGGCGGATTAAATGTAGTTTTTCATCTGATCCAAAACCTTAAGTCAAAAATTTCGATCCAAGTCTTTTATGGTACAAAAATTCTAAAGTAAGCGGGTTTAGATCCGATCAAAACTTTTTCTGTAGATTTTTCATTACTTTTGGTACTCATTATTTACTCTATTTTGCAAAACAATTTAAAAAAAAGGTTTAAAAGAAAAAACAATAACCACAAAACACAAAAAAATTTAAATTCCCAACCTTAAAATCCAACTGAGTATGTATATAATAATATGTCAGTTTGAATCCAAAACCATCGTGTTTACCATAGGACACAAATCTAAAAAAACGTACTAGTCTGACGTCTCAGTAACTTGGCAATCTAAACCTAAACAGGATGTTGTTTTTTGTGATTAACAACGGTTGACAGCATCTAAATGAAATGGCTGATAAAAACAACTCGGAATATATCTTAAATGCAGCTTAGGAAGCTTCTTCTACTTTACTTCCAGTGAAATCTAAGGAAAGGTATGAGAAAGTGTTCTGCGACTGAAAAAACTCCAAGAGATTTAAAGGAATTGACAAAACCTTAATGCTGGCCTATTTTTACGGAAGGGTAGGCTATTTTATATGGTTAAAGTATTGTACATAGGTAATAATTTTTGTTATTTGTCTTAGGCACAAGTCCTTAAAGCTTCTAGTTTATGGGCTATATACTATATGATCAAAAGCACGATACAAATTGGTGAAAATGCGAATATTTTACAATATAAAAAGGTAAAAGCTTACTTAAAACGCCAAAATGACAAACATCAAAAGATTTGACAATTAAAAACGTCACAACGTTTCCGAATGAAGCTTCTGACGACACATTTCCATTAATGAAAGGAGTATTAATTTTTGGGCTGAATGGTGTATGTCGGCGTGCAGAATTACGCAGTTTAACGACTGAAGATATAGAAGATACCGGAATAATGTTTGTTGTAACATTACGCGACAAGGAAAAAACGTGTGTTTACTGTGGGCTCAGACTGCAATGGGAATGAAATCTACCACAAGTACTTATTAAGTCCCAAAATAGTAAGCCATAATCGATATTGGTAATTATCTTGAAAGTTGCCTCCTCTCCGATTTTGACCAAATTTGGTATACGGGGGTTTTTCGGGGTGCTGATTACGAATCTAAAAAAATATTTTTTCGGCAACGTTTTGTTTTCGAGATATTTATCATGAAAGTTGAAAATCAAACTAACCTTATTTACACTATTCCTCCTTCTTTTTCCACAGAGTTCTTGATTTTTACACTAAATTGGCACACAATATTTCACAAAAATCTTTTAAAAACTTGAGTTTATATTTATTTTACACCTTTTTTCCATTTAATTGGAAACCTCCACTTTCACACGCCGCAACGTGTCCGCAACAGAGAAATAGAGAAGAGGAGAAAGCGCTTCAATCTGCGCGAAAAGTCTAATATAGGGCGCCGCCATGGTTGCTTTCGCTTGTCATTTGTCATCATTTGTGCTTGTCATGTCATAATCTTGTTTGTAAACAAAAATTTAATTAAAATGGTTTTGGATGAATAATATTACATTTTATGAATGAAATGAAAATTTTAAGATGAAAACATGTACCATTATTAAACATTATACTATGCAGGTGAATAATTTGTATGAATTCAAAAATATTTATGGGTTAGAAGATTTTTTCTTGGTAAAAAGCTTAGAATATTGAAATCCTACATAATGTGTTTTTGAATTTTTTGGTAAGGATAAAGAAAGCAGAATACGTTATAAATATGCATATAATATATATTACAATTTTTTAATGAAAAGGGCAAGAAGATCCAGGTGACTTGGCAGAAACGATAAATGGAAATGCTAAAATCGAAATACCAACTTGTTTACCCAAAAAAGCTTTAATAATTTTACCCAATAACTGCAGTGCTGTCTTTAGAACTCTAAAGTAAACATATCTTTTTAATGGATTCTTTAAAAGTCAAATAAAGGCCTCTGTTATTCAAAATTTGCGTACAGTATTTCACACTTTTTTATGTAAGTGCTCTTATCGAAGGTGTATTTCATAATTTGGTGTGTACAAAAAGTGTTAATTCTGAATAACAACCAGACCTAGAGTTACAATAAGAGAATATAGCAAAAAATGCATACAATATAAAAGGCATCCTAAAGAATTTCCCAGCGAGAACATGCAGTATGGACAAATAGCATTTTATTAAATAAAATAAATAATCAGTAAAGAAGTGTTTTATTACTACACTGTATTTTATGTCAAATGTTTTTTTTTGCATTAAAAAGTAAATTTACTTTAAGAAATGACTCTGGCTAATACATGTAGTTGGCCCAATTGAACACCTTTATTTTATAAAATGGTTGTTTAACAATATCTATAATCATATATCATCTTAAGCAGGTGATCATAAGTGTGAGTTTTTTTCTTACTATAAAAATTATAAAAGGAAGGTCCTATATATTAAAAAAAACATGCTATATATTAATTTTTATATGCACTGTGATGATACTAACCTCTTAACTTATGCCACTTGTTTTGTTTACCTATACCATTTTAAACAATGCTCAGGTCAGCTGCCATTCACATATTTTTTCTTATGATACTCTTTTTTTCAATACCTATACTCCTTTTTTTTTAGTTTTCAGAATACAACCAGACATAGTCCTTGCCTTTGTAGCTTATTTTCTCAAATTTCTTAAAATAATTTTTAGTGGAGAATAGGTTTTTTTTGACAATTAATATTGTAAAATTGCAAACATACATTTCTGTTTCCTGTTAAACTAATCTTATTGTATTGTATAATTTAAGATAATTTTTATCGATGTTTAAATATTGTAGATCACACACATTCTAATTGAACAAATTATTTCATAATTAGTTTATATTTAGGCTGCTGCAGAGACAATTTGAATGATTAATATGTGGCAATTGCCAATACTAAGAGACCATAATAATAGTTATATAGACACAATCATGGGCAAGTTCACACTCTCCCTCTGAGGAATAAAAAAGTGACATTCTTACACTTAATCCGGTAGGTTAGTTTGCTTAAGCTGGGTTAACAATAAAACAAGATATTTTTATTAATAGGTTTTATTGACCATTAAATGGAATTAACTTGGTTAACTTATTTCTTATTCTTTCCCCTTGAATAATTTTGGTATGGTGTTTCGCCATGGAATTGGTGATAATTGGTGGGTACTTGGGTGGAAATGCCATCCAAAAAAAAGCAAAGGTATAACATTTTGTCTTAAAATTTTTCCTTGTCCTATATGTTCACTATTCAGGAACTGTTTTAAACAAATGTATCTGCTAGCTGACCAATTGTTCATTTGCAGTATACTCAACCATTTTTTAACCAAAACTTCCTCTTTTAGAATTCTAAAATTAAAATATTACATGTAAATTTTGTTGCGCCTGCAAGTATGCAAAAATCAAGAGACCTAAACTATTATAATGTATGTTATGTTATAAAATTACAATTAAACTATTTTAGCTTTAATTTTTCTAGGTTTTTATTTACCCAATAAAATATTTTCACTATATAAAATGGGGTACTTACAAACGAAAATAATATCTTCTAGAATTGGAACACCCTCTCACGCAACAAGACATAGTTCATTAAACTAAATTAAAGCATTATAAATGGAACACTTAACTAAAATAAAACGAAAGATACTAAGCCAAATCTAATCCAAAAAGTAAACAAAACATTTAAGAAAAACTCTTGTTTATACGAAAACCCTTTTTATTCCATGAGAACAACAAAGAAAACAAAACAAATGTCAATTTTGATTTGACAAGTAGAAGCAACCATGGCGGCTCACATGCCGTCCTCGTAAAATTGGATGCGCAGTGGTCGAAGCGCTTTCTCCCCCCTTCTATTTCTCTGGTCCGCAACCATGTATACACTAAGGATTTTATCAGCAAAAATGGCTGCTGCCTTTAAACTTGAAAGTTCGCAATTTAATGGAAAGGTGTAAAAGAAATAAAAATACCAAGTTTTCAAAGGTGGTTGTAAAATATTGTGTGCCACTTTAGTGTAAAAATCAAGAATTGTGTACAGGGTTATCCAATGAGGACTAGACAGGCCGCTTTTTTGACTCTACCTGTACTTTTATAAAAAAAAGTGAAATATTCATCATATACAATTTTTCCCCCGAATACGAAAATGATTATTGTAAAATAATTAAACATAAAATAAAACTGCTAGGAGTCATTTTGATTTTTTTTTTAACGGAATGCCATATTTTTTATGTGATTATCCGATTCCTCGTATATCTTTTGATATAAAATGATATTTTTTTTAATTTAAAATGGTCCATTTTGTGCACGTTTAAAATGAAAAAAATTTTGGTAGTGACATTCAGCCTACTAAAAAAATAAAGTTTAAAAGTTGTTCATATTTTTCATGAATTAGAAACAAATAACATTATAAAATGAAATATTCATTAGAAGACCGTCTACAAATTATTATTTGTTTCTAATTCATAAAAAATATAAACAACTTTTAAATTTTATTTTTTTAGTTGTCTGAATGACACTACCGTTAAAGAGTGAACAGGTATCCGTATCAATATTTCAGGTGTTAATGACACGGTAGACGAAATTATTTTTGATTTATACGTGCAGAAAATGAACCATTTTGAATTACGAAATATCATTTTAGATCAAAAGATATACGAGGAATCGGATAATCACATAATAAATATGGCATGGCTATTAAAAAAAAATATTAAAATGACCCCTAGCAGTTTTATTTGATGTTCAGTTATTTTACATTAATCATTTTCGGATTCGGAGGGAAAAAATATATATGATGGCTTTTTTTTTATAAAAGTACAGGTAGAATCAAAAAGCGGCCTGTCTAGTCCTTGTTGGATAACCCTGTACAAAAAGAAGGGGGAACATAGTGAAAATGAGCTTAGTTTGATTTTTAACTTTGATGATGAATATCTTGAAAACGAAACGTTGCTAAAAGTAAAAGATTTTTTTAGATACGTAATCAGCGCCCCAAAAACCCCATATACCAAATTTGATTAAAATCGGAGAGGATGCAATTTTTGAGACAATTACGTCGATTTTTCCTGTTTGATCGTTATGGCAAATGTACAGTACAGCTAGTTGGCACTCATACGTCTGCAAAAACTTCACAAAAAAATTGAGGAATATTTAAAACTTCCTGATGCATCAAGTTACACCAGTCATTGTTTGAGAAAAACATCTGCCATTTTTCTGGAGCTGATATTCAGGTTCTCTAACGGCATGAGGGATGGCGATCCACAAGCGTATCTGAAGGATACGTGGAAGAAAGCATTGGTAATAAAATAAAAAATTCCAGTGAGATATTTAACATTTTCCAACTGGGACTAACCCAAGAAGTTCATGTAGGAATTGTGGTAAATAAAAAAATGTTTAGCAACAATTAATTGATACAGCAGGGTAAAAAGTTATAACCTTTTCTAACTTACACAATGGTTCTTTTAATATTTATTGTCACACTGTTTAAAAAAAAAGTTTTTCTTTTTTGTTAAATTGTGTTGTTATAAAGTAATGGTTTCTATGACATAATGGTGGCTATGTGTAAAATGGTCTATTACTGTATGATTTTGAGGTCTGTAATGTAGTGCATTACTATACAAAATGCGAAAAAAAATTGTTTAGCAATATTATATTAAAAATAGTAACTAAAAATCAATATCATAATAAACTTTTACTGTCCTAAAAAATTGACAATAGTGTTAAATTATTAAAAATAATATGCAAAGCAACTGCCGAATTCATTAAAACCGTCGCAAGATATTGAATCCACTTCCTTATTATGTAAAATTATGTAACAAAAGTTTCTACACGTTTAAATAAGTTAATTGATATTTTACGTTTGTTAATGGCGTAATCTAAACCAATAGACGATTATGAAGAAAAAAACGACTGAATTTATTTTGCAAAGTCTGGTACGTGTTGTTGATTGATACGTATTTACATATTTAATGAAGCATAGACAAATTATTTGCATTTTTATGACTTTATATAGATTTTATTAAATTTAATATTTATTAATTTCATATTCATTAATTCAATTAAAAATATACAGTATCAACAATATTGCTTTATTATAGTACCTAATCTAAAAATATAGTTTTTTTCACTATCTAATAAGAAAATACCGTTTTCAACCCCTGAATATGAGAATAAAACAGCAGTTTGCCTCCCTAGGAAGATAAAATTTTTACCTCCCTGTTCCAGCCGAGCACGCCAATTAATTTATGTCTTGTTAATGTCAATGTCTTAAGTGATTTCAAATCTTATACTTCCTTTGCGTTATACTTTGAAAAGTTTTAAATACGGGGGTTTATCCAAACACTTAAAACCATAATTTAATAATAGAACACAAAATTTAAAGATCATTTTTAAAAATTTGAATAAAAAGTTAAAGACAAAATTATATATATTCTTCTAGAGTAAAGTGCATTTCCTCCCTTAAACTTGAATGCCCTTCGCTTTGCGACATTGTAAGCAAGTAATAATTTATTTTGACATAGTGCGTCCCTTGCAAAATAGTTATTTTCCTAACAAGTGCGCAAAGTGATACTTTTCCGTACGCGACTGCCGTTGCCCGAACGACGCGAAGCGGAGTTCGGGCAAGCAGTTAGGAACAAAATTTTTCCTACGAGCGTCAGATAATACCAATATTAAAGCAATGATTATTTTTTAAATTATGTTTAATCTGAAAGAACTACCACAACATATTTATAAATGGGAATTATTTGTTGATAACATTTACAACAAAAGAACTGTTATTAGCATATTGTAAATTCATCAATGTAGCTCTCAGCTACAGCCGTTGATTTTCAGCCCCCAAGTCGCTTGACATTGGTAATTCCTTCTCCAGAATCCGCTAACATAGTCGCAGAGGATCGACGAAAACTATGTCCAGTGTACTCTTCTGGATTTTTTTAAATTTTAGGTATGCAGCAATTTCTGAAGGCATTTTACCTATTGAATTTATTCCCACACATTGCATACTGCATGCTCCTTGTTTATACTGGACAAAAAAACGTCTGTGTGGGGTATGTGGTTTTCGCAAATTTGCATATTTACGGTACAATTGCAGATAAAGTCCGTTATTTGTTTCATCGGACACTACAAAGATTCTGGAAGTGTTATTTTTACTGTCAGGAATTTTCACCACTATCAAATTTTCATTATCCTGTATGTCATCAATCATTATTTTTGTAAGTTCATCTCTCCTACAAGCACCGGCTAATCCAAAAATTGTAGCAACTTTTATTAGAAGGTAAATATTATCAGGTGCTTCTTTCATGAATCTTGAAACTTCTTCTTTGCTGAAAGTTTTTGATTTTTTTGGCCGGTATCCCACGTTTTGGTGTTTAAGTAGTGATGTTAGCTTGAAATATGAACTTAAATCAAGGTTCCTTTTCACTTTGAGTGAAAGAGTGATAAAGTATTAGGTTTATATGTTTTTTGCAAATCCGCAAAATAGGCCAAGAACACTTCTTCTTTAATACTTTTTGTCCCCTTGCTGGAGCACCAGTTTTCGAAATGACTATATTGATTCTCATATTTTTCACGAGATTTTGCTGGTAATAAATTCAAACTTACGGTATTTGCTGCATCCAGGATAGAATCTGGTAGCTCCTCATCGGAACTACTCATTTTAAATAATTATTTTTGTCGGATTTTTATTTAATTAAAAGATACTATGACGCCTTTTCATTAAAAATGCTTGTTTGTATTGAAATTCATTTGTGCAATTGCTTGTTCATATGGAAACGAAGAAAAAACCTGACATGTGTTAAAATCACCAATATTACATATTGTTGCTTGACTTGTCATAATCATTTATTATTATTATACAGGGTAATTAAAAAAATGTTTTTTTTGTGTTTTAGTTGAAATATTGAAAATTACCAAGTAACAAACAAAAAAGAGAATAAACTAAAACTTGCAATGGCTTCGTATATTGCATGAAATAGCCTACAATTACTAAAATACATATAAATCTTGCTTACCTGTAAGATTTTAGAGTATTTACTTTTCCGCACGGCGTGCAGAAAAGTTCATTTCCGCCGCCGTTGCGGAAAAAAAATCAACTTGCGCACTAAATCGTGCGGAAAGTGGACTTTTCCGCACGCTCGTAGGAAAATGTATTTTTATCCAAAAATACGTCAAATTATTTCCTTTGTTTACTAAAGAACAATCTGCTATATATGTTTTCTTGGAAAAATCAGATTCGGCGTAATTACGATTTAAAGTTCACGTCGGGCCATTTAAATTTGACGTCAGTCCAAAAAGGCTTTTAACGACACGGGATTTGCTGAGTTCCAATATTAGTTTTTTTCTTCGTTTCTTTATTTTATTTAAAACAAAACCAGAAATTCTATCGCGTTCCTTTGTTCCGATTTAAGATAAATGGGCTTAAGTTTAATTAAATATTACACATGTTCAATGTTAAAGGATAATTACATAGTCAAAATCATGCATTGTAGAAAAAATGGCTCTAAGGTCTCTGTTCATTATTGTTTGGGAAAAACCCGGGTAAGTAATAGATATTTAGGTTATAAGTACGGAAAATAAACTTTTACAGTATGAGTGAGATGTTTACGGTCAAGGCGACGAAGGCGCCAAGTAGGCAATTTCGAAACGAATACTGTAATGGTTTTTCGGACGAATAATGTACAATATTTTATTTCATACTATGCTGCCTAAATTTATGTTTGGAACTAGTAACGTATTTTTAACCTGCTTGGTATATCTGTATACCTTTCCATTTACGACACTTTTATAAGGCACCTCCGTAATTGTTGGTGCTATCAAAAATAAAATTAAAATTAAAATTTCCGCTCCTTAATAATACAAAAAAGATAGTCCAAAAAATTTTCTTTAAAAAATATATATTTTCTTAGCTCAAATCCTGACTGGATTTTCCAACACGTATTACCGAAAAATAAGTATCGCATGCAATAAGATGGACGCGGAGCCCGACTGCAACTTTCATCAGTGGCAGTTCTTGGATTTTAAAACATTTTTATCTAAAAAGTGAGACATGAGATCCACACTAAATTTACTAGAAGCTATTGGCCTTAAGGGGAACACTGGTAAAAAAAATAAATTTGCTAGTAAATAATCGGACTATCAGAAGCAAATCCTCTATTTGTATTTTTTTCGTGAATTTGATACTATGGTCGAAACTTATATTTCGCTAAATTATCTATGTTTTTCCCATGCCTGGGGAGTGGCGCCTCCTATAACACTTAGCATTCTTGACTCCATTCAAAGAAGAGCTGTTCGTCTTATTAATGATCCCACACTTACAGAAAAGCTTCCTTCCGTTGCCCACCGACGAGCTGTAAGGTATCTGTCGCTCTTTTATAGGTATTTTAATGGCTCCGAAGAGTTCGTGAGTATAATTCAACGAACTCAAGGACTAGAATTAACGCAACGCCAGTTTGTAGGCAGGGTGTTTGGTATAGTGATCTGTTTGTTTTTGTTTTGGAAAAACGTAAACAAATTGCCAGATCTCAAAAATCAAAATCAGGAAATTACCCTTGGAAATGTAATAAAATTATTCAAAAATATATCTTTTTGTGTTAATATAGGCAACATCGATTTAAATATAAACATTTATTAAAATGAAAAGTTCAAGCACCGGCAACAAGGTTATTTTGGAAGCTCTTTCATTCGTTTAATAAAAAATGATAGTAAATCAGGTGTTGTACGGCACTTCGATGGTCATTTTTTTCTCTTTCTAGTAGGTTGTATTATTCAATAACACGTTTTGTAAACTGACTTGATCACGCAACCGAATGGGCATAATGTCATATCTGTCTGTCACTTCAGATAATAAACAAAATAGTTTTCCGGCTTTAAAAAAATTTTCCAAAAAAACCGATTTATAAAAATGTAATATTTTGATGCAATGCTATAAAAAAGAAAATTTTATTACCGGAGTAATGTTATTCAGTGTCTTTAATCAATGTTACCGGTGCAGTGTATTTACAAGAACTATCCCTCCTTGCCCCCCTGAATATATTAATGACAAACAAGGTTTGTTTACTTTATTTCTATCCAAGAATTCGTTGGTATAATTCCTCCTCTGGCAGCTCCCAGCGGAGCAACACGTAGTGCCACTTTTAAATATCCTTTTACAGTCCAACTTATGAGGCCCGAAACTTCCAACTTTGTTTGTTCCTTTATCGCTGCCAGACTAAACCTGCCACATGCAAAAGTTTTCCCTTTTTTTCCAGATCTCCAAATATTTAAGTCTCGTGCGAGTAAACTCCCTCTTACCACACTTCAGACAGCCACGGTACAGTACGGCCACAGCCTTCGTGGACTGTCCCAAGATAAAAAAAAATTGCGTGAAGAGTGAAAATAGTTTCATTTCTTGCATTGATAGCCTTAATTATGTATAAAAGTATCCTTTTTATTATTTCATGTTTAAATTCTTCTAGGTTCTTTAATAAAATATTTTTAAGTGTATTACTAATATATTTTGTAAAAAATAAATTATAACGATATTACGAGTCTATCGATTCCTATAACTTAAAATGCAAAAATATTTATTTGTGCAGCATTAAGAGGTTTCCGTGTTTATTTTTCCTGTTAAAAAGGGTTCCATATGTAAAAAAGTTTGAGAAACGCTGGCATAGATTATATTGTTTTTCCATGCGATTTATTTAAACCACAGTAAACTATAAAACAAAAGCTAATATACTAGAAACAAAACTATGTTGGCATTGTAGCTGGAAATATATTATATAATATATTTTAACATACAAATAGTAGAAGAAATAATTGATACAAAAAAGTAAATTAAAAACTATATAAACTTTTAAACGAAAATAAAAGATTCAGATTAAGAAAAAAATACCGCGAATCATCGCAAATGTTCGGCCGAAGTTTTCACTGAACTCTTTTTCAGACGGATTTTTAGGCATTCATAATGTGTAATGACTTTATTTCTGTAAATGCCTTATGAATTCTTTGATTTATTTATTATTGGGTTAAAATAAATCCCTTATAAATTTCATTTTCAAAAAAAAAAATCTGGAGGTGTTAGATCCGCAGATCGTGGAGTCACCTTATAGGTCCATGTGATGTTATCCAACGGTTTCTAAAGAGAGTATTTAAATATTCTCTTATTCGAAGAGCGTTATGGGTGTGGGTATCTTGTTGAGAGTTAATCTTTATGACTCTATTTAAAGGCTCATCATCAAGGATATCTAAAAAGTTTGATTGAAGTATGTTCGGATATCTATGTGCATTTAATTTTTTTTTAAACGAGGATACACCAGTTTATCTTGAAATACAAAACAACTTTACGTTAAATGTTAATAACAACTAGAATGTGAACATAGTTTCATTTCTAGAATATTAGCTTTTGTTTCATAGTCTTCTGTTTGAGTAAAAAAAAAAAAAATGCATAAAAAACTCATGTTATTTTTGAAAAGAGAATTTAATACGCTATTTTTTACATAAAATATACAAGATGTTTTATTTAAACAAATGAGGTTGGGCCCGATAACTTTTTTATGAATGCTAAAAGTTGTGGGGTGTCATTTCCTAGATCTGAGAAGAATATTCTAAAAAGGGTCTTATTTGGGATATTTACAGAGTATATAGATTAGAAAAGAAGAAATACTTTCTGGCTCAATAGAGAAATCCACACTTTTTTGAAGCTGCTAAGGCTATTGATGTCATTTGTTCATGCAGTTAAGGCTGTTTTCAAAAGTAACGCCAACAAGGTTTAATTACTCTGGGGTCTGAAGAACTTGGCCGCTCAGATGTAAAAGATGAGCATTGGCAGACCTTTTGCTCGACAACGAACATATTTGCGTTTTGGAAACATTAAACTGGACAAAATATTTGGCGCCTTAATCCAGTATAAGTTTAAGGTCCAGTGAAAAAGATCTCTGCGTTACCCTGCTCTTGTCTTGCAAATCGGACTTAGAGACTGGCTTGAGAATTTGAATATTAGAGTGAATTGTACTATGGTCAGCAAAACTATAAATTGGACTGATTATGGATTAACCTATGGATAATGGTATTTTACACAATAACGCCAACAGTGTGCCAGGTCGAATGACTTAAAGGTAAGTTAGCTAAAATACGTAACTCCTCATGAATTTTAACTGGCTCGAAGTGAGCAAGAATCTCCCAGAGTTCTGCATACTTAATGCAAGCTAACATGTTTAAGTTGATTAACCTGAGTCCGGCTATTAAAAAAAAAACAAAAATAATCAGAATTAGCAGATTGACATTTTTACCCAGTATGGCTTTGTAGCTTTTCAGTATTTTTATTAGGCTCTTCTTGTGTTTTTGAGTGTGCTATTTCGTTTTTTTTTAAGTGGTACGTGGGTTTAAAAATTGTAAAATTTTGTGCTGTGCTTTTATTTTTTTATGTGGATTATTTATTGACATTTTTTATATTTGATAATTTTTATTGTTTCGGGTAAGTTTAGGATTTATTTTTATCGGTATTAAAAAAACCTACTAGGCTATATATTCATTAGAGTATGGATCACAATGATTCCTTGGCCGTTCATATGTGTAACTCCAGCTCGGGAAAGCTTCGGAGCCCACCCCAGAGCTTTAAGTTTTATAGTTTAATGAATTAAAATATATAGCATTAACTGTCCTTTATTTATTTTTCAGTTTTATAATGAGCAAAACAGTTTTTAGGTTAAACGTCACAAAGCCCAGTACGGTCCTGAATTCTCAAGTCAGCCAACTAAGATCTCAAAAAGAAAATTTGCTAATATGTGGGATCATTCGCATTGCTATCTTGGTAATGTTTGCTTGCATAATGTATAGAAGAGTACTTTAAATAAAAGGTACGGAATTAACAATCCTTACCTCGTTGAAATACTATAATAAGCAGCCCTGGCCAAATTAATAGATAAGTCCGGATGCAGCCAAGACGGTTACACTTGATTCTCACTTAGTAGGCAAAAATATTTTTCATAATAAATAATGAGTACAAAATAGTTTGTGAGTAAATTTGTAATATGAAAAATGTCCAAATTACAAATAACTGCCTACGGGATCCCGAGGGTAAATGAAATCTGAAATTAACTAATAGATTTTTTTAAACGTTAAGCTGCTTAATTATCTGAAGATCTCAGACTTACTAACAGGAATATCTGACAAAATTCGAAACTGTGCATTCTTGGTTTTTAGTTTCTCGGATTTTATTTTTAGCAGGAAGTAAAATATTCAGGTCGGCTCTAAAAAAGGTTATATTGAATACCTGCAGATAAAATGTCGGATTCAAAAATAAATAGGACCATCCTGTAAAGCCAAAAAGTGCCAAAATAGTGTTTTTTGTTTTAATCTGTTATGGAAGCTAGGTGTAAAAAACTATAATTTTACTTTTTAATAGATATCTTAAAAAATATTTAGCACTGTTAAAGTATTTAAGTACCAAATAATTCAACATAATATTTTACTTTATCACAAACATAATCTTTGCCTATTTTACTGTATATAGTATCTGAAAAATAAAAATTTTAAT
>JAHBCN010006327.1:32500-49108 GCA_019359885.1 Listronotus oregonensis | reverse complement strand
ATGACCCTCACGAAATAAATGTGGGTTACTGTCGTCCCAGTAACGGTAATTATGCCTATTTAAAGCTCCATTTATATAAAATGTACATTCATCGAAAAAAAAAAGTTAAATACTAGGTGCGAATCGTTAATTAAACGCTGGCTTATTTCTTCATAAAATTGCAGCCTTCTATCAGGATCCTCCTCATTTGGTTTCTTTACTTATTTAATTTTTTAGGGATGAAATTTGTTGGCTTATAAAATTCGTATTACGGACGAACGAGAAACACCTGAAGCTTCAGCCAATTAACGAGTACTTTGAGTATAATCCAATATAACCTTTTCCAAAACAGCGGCTTCCACAGCTTTATTTTTAATCGGTTTTTGTGAATGATGTTTCACATTACAAACAGATCTTGTATCGACAAACTTTTAACTAACTTGGCAACATACGTATCATTTACATTTTT
This sequence comes from Listronotus oregonensis, assembly GCA_019359885.1. Classification (NCBI taxonomy): domain Eukaryota; kingdom Metazoa; phylum Arthropoda; class Insecta; order Coleoptera; family Curculionidae; genus Listronotus; species Listronotus oregonensis. The sequence goes on along the minus strand of JAHBCN010006327.1, from coordinate 48,660 downwards.
ATCGGCATGACTGTCATTACACAAACGAGCAGTAAGTCTAGCACAACACATATTATTTGTTAAATAATAAAGTTTAATATTTTCAACTTAATCTGAAATACAAGCAACCTTTTTTTTACAGAAAAATTTAAATAATTTTAAAAGCAACCAAACTGAATCAATGACGGAATATAAATAGACGTTTGCCTAAATTTTTTTCCTATACTTATCTGCAGTTGTATTTTAAACAAAAAACTCAAACGATAAATGGGAAATCTAGTTGTGATAAAAATGGTATTTTTCTTTTAACATTAAAATTCCACTATCGTTAAAATGAACTAATTTAGACCTTAATTTAAAACATTTGATTTTTAATAACCAAACATTTGTTTTTTTTTTACTAATACAAAAATTATCGGGTTATTTTTTATTAAGCCGTTTTCGCATTAACTGTTTTAGTAAAATTTAACAAATAAGGTATCATTAGAGAGATAATTTTGTGCCTTTTTAAATGATATATCACTCGATCCCACATTCCATTTAAAATTTTAGGGTTGTTACTCACCCTCGCTAAAAGGTTTAAGGCACAGGTTCAAAAAGATGTTTAAAATGTGTTCCCCTCAAAAGGAAAATCCACATGTCCGAGCATTTTTGCGTTAAATTACAAAAAAGAAGAATTTAAGAAATTAAAAGTGGATATTTACCCTATTTGTAAGCAAGTTCCGCATAGAATACGTCAAAGATAAAATATGTAACCTAATGCCTTTTATACGTGACGAGCACAACTATTCGGCGCCAACATCTTTCGGTAGGATTCAAAAGCTTTAATAAACACTTCCGTGATCAAAACTTTTCCACGTGGGTAAAAAAGTCTACTGTGTAAGTTTTTAGTTACGTCAAATATATAAATACCGAACAAGATAGTTTTATTTTTTACTTTCATCAAAAACATTTTTTTTGCTAGTACAGGGTTTTTCCGTATGTTTTGGAGCACCACCAGAGCTTTTATTTTAAGAGTAAGAAGAAACTTTAAATAACAAGAGTTAAAGTATTTTTACTGAACCGTCAGAATTTGTCATCAGATAAAACAAAAAAGCATCGGAAATGTGTTTAAAAATACCAGGTTTCTTTGTTTTAACTGGAACACCCTGTATACTATTATTCTTTTTGCTTCCTTACTTTACTCTCATTTCGAAACTATATTTATGTTGTATATTTCTTTCCATCATGAAACCAGTATTTCACTTTATACGTATATATATATATATATATATATATATATATATATATATATATATATATATATATATATATATATATATATATATATATATATATATATATATATATATATATATATATATATATATATATATATATATATATATATATATATATATATATATATATATATATATATATATATATATATATATATATATATATATATATATACGTATTTGAAATGGGAGTAAAGTAAGGAAGCCAAAAAAATAATAATTTACGGGGTGTTTCATTTAAAAAAACCAAACTTAGTATTTTTAAACACATTTTCGACGATCTTTTGTTTTATCTGATGACAAATTCTGACGGTTCAGTAAAAATACTTCAACTTTTATAATTTAAAGTTCTTCTAACTTCTAAAATAAAAGCTCTGGTGGTGTTCCAAAATATACGGAAAAACCCTGTACAACTTAAAAACGAGGTAAAAAGGAAAAGCTTTGCGCAGTCTATTTAATGTAAGGTTTAATTAAATATAAACCTAAGAAAGCATAAAAATGCATAAAAACCACAGCTAGCTTGTACGAGCATAAAATCGCGGGTGTAAAAAAACATAATCCCTTTGCAATCCGAATAAAAGATTTATAAAATACCATAAAATAACCAACCATCATGTAATACAAAACAATATGAAGTTACAACTCACAATATAAAATTACTTAGAAAATCTTAACTACGTGACTTTGAAATGCCTAAAAATTGTTTACCAAATTAAAATTTTATTTCTTTGATAAAATTAGCTTTTTCACGTACTTAAGTATTAATTTAAAATGAAACATGTAAAGGTTTACACGAAAAACACTATATTTCATGTCATGAATTTTTAAACCCCTTAAGAATATCCATAAATCACTTTAATTTTTTTACAATAAAACATTTTAAATTCAAAGTAGAATAAATCTGAAGGTATGGTTCTTAGATCCAAAGACAAAACGATGTTTGAATGTTAACTAAGACATCAGACAAAAAGAAAGGCTAAGAAAGCATAATGTCAAATAATGTAAGAATTACCATATAAAATGAAAAGCATACATATATGTATAAATATGTACTGTGTTGAGACAAATAATTTAGTCTAGGATGAATTGGCGCATGAGTACCGAGAACTATTCGACCTCATTTTTTTAATAATATCTTCTTTAAATTGTCCTACTGATGATATAAATGCATGTTGCCAGGGGGCCACCTGGTGCCATATTGTTTAAACCGAAATTGTTTAAACAATTGCAAGGAATTGTTATTTCCCAACCGGATGTTTTTTGTTTTCTTTATTGAAATACAAATAAAAAAGGTTGTATGACTTTTTACGATAAAGTTAATATTTTTGGAGATATAAATTTTTAAAAGTTCGAAAAATCTCAAATTTGGGTATCTACTTCTAAAAATATTTAAAAAAAAAGAATAAAATATAAAAAAATATATATTTTTTTATTTTTTATACAATAGTTAATAATATCATATATTTAGATTTAAAAATGTTTTATTGTTTATATCTGTTTTTTGATTGTTTATTAAGCGCACTCACAACTATGCGTCCCTTACCTGACTCATAAGCTGCATCGGCCTCTCTGTGTCCTAAATCATTATTTATCCTTTATCTTAAAAACTATTAACTTTATCAAAATTGTTAAAAAAGCAATGTTATTACTAATTAAATTATCTACAATCTGCTTTTATAAGTTTTTTTTTCTGAAATCAATTTTACAAAAGTTATTAAAGCATGTGAGTGCGCTTAATAAACAATTAAAAAACATATATAAACAATAAAAAAATTAAATCTCAATTTAGGATATTATTAATTATTGTATAAAAAAATAAAAAATATATATATTTTTAATATTTTATTCCTTTTTTGTTTTAAATATATTTTTTATGGGTCAAAAGTACCCAAATTAGAAAATTTTTGGCCTTTTAAACATTTATATTTTCGAAAATATTAAGTTTATTGTAAAAAGTCATAGGACCTTTTTTATTTGTATTTCAATAAAAAATATATTAAAAAATATCCGGTTGAAAAATAACAATTCCTAGCAAATGTTTAAACAGTTTCGGTTTAAACAATATGGCATCAGGTGGCCCCCTGGCAACATGCATTTATATCATCAGTAGGGGAATTTAAACAGGATCGTATAAAAAAATTGAGGTGGAATAGTTTTCGGTACTTATGCGCGGATTCGTCCTTGACTAATTTGGCCATTGTTAAAATCTCCATAAAATTAATTGTTGCCCTTTGTAAAACCATGTTGATCTATAATTATTATTTATTACTAAATTTATGTTAATTACAATTTTGTATTTATTAATTGTAGTCTGCTAAAAGGTTTTTAAGCCTTCCGCATTCCACAGGCTTGTCGTGTGGGCAACAATTAATGTACTGTTTTGGCAATTAAAAGTATAGCTAATTAGCTGTTCTGTTAAGAGGTATAACCATGCATAAAAAAATAATTTTTAAAATTATTTTTAAAGAACAGTATTAAAAATGAAATTGAAAAGTTATTGGACCACTCAGTATCTGAGAAGTTCAAGTAAAAATTAAAACATCATGACAATAAATTAAATATTAGTGAGCTATTAACTTAACTAGTATAATAATGGATTTTTATCAGTTGCTATTAATACTCACATTTGTAAAAAGGTAAATATTAAAAAAAAAACGATTTTCGCCTTTTAGCTTTACAATAAGACAATTATTTTTTAGACATAACCCACTTAAGGGCGTAAATTGCTTGCAATAAAATTGGGATATTAGGTACCTTAGTATTTCTTGAAATTAGTTTTTTTTTTAATTTTTGCAAAAAAGTTGTCACACAAAACATGTGTCTGGTATTAACAATCCAAGTTATATTTTGTAAAGTTTTTGTTATTTATTAAAAAGCATAAAAAAATTAGGTTGTACTTTAAAACTAAAAATTGCTTTAACAATGTTTTCAATTATCTTCTTGGTTTGTTCTAAACATTGATCTATTAGAATAAAACTTAAAATTATTGGATGCCAAATAAGCCCTATTTGTAATTTTTTAAATAAAAAGTAACAATCAAGTTTTTTCAGTTTAATTAAAATTTCGTGTTTATACGACAAACAACAATAAAAAAACATGCAAACGTGCCTTTACTTACCGGATATAGCTAAATATTCTTCCCAATATTCGAGCAATTGTGCAGCTTTATTGACCCTTTCTTCCATTAACAAATTCTGGACCGACGCCAGTGTTTGCCGTTCCGCTTCCTTGGTGATTTCCTCCAAGTGGCGACTATAATTAGCCTGAAAAAACAATACAAGACTTTAGAAAAGTGGAATAATCAATTATAGTAAAAAAAAATTTTGTAAATTAACATAAAACCAAAGATATTATACCTAAATATTTAAATAAAACATACGAGTTGGTAAAAAAATCTTTCAGCCAGAATATTTTTCTCAACAAACTTTTGATTAGGTCATGCCATACAGAATATCGACGAAAGTATGGCCTTACACGTCTATGTAAAGTAACTCTATGATATAATTTTTTATTGAGAAAGCAAAAGTTGAATAACGTCCAGTGTTATCTCAAAACCAAAAAGTCGAAATGAAAATCTGAAAACATAGATGCATTGCTCTATTTATATAATTAACAACTTTAATTCTAGAGAAAAAAAATCTCTAGAATTGTTGAAAGTTGTTAATTATATAAATAATTAAAAAAAACAATGAGTTTTTTAATTTTCCCATAATTTATGATTTTTTAAAGTTGCTGTTATCATCCCCTAGTAGCTTCTAGTTAGCCTATCTCAATTAATTTCAATTTTAGGAAAAACAGTTATAAAATCATTTTTATGTAGAATTTTACGTTCTACAACTTCTATTTAAAACTTTTTTTCTAGGACTCACCGTTTTCTCAAAATTAAAAAAAAAACACTCTTTTAATTTTTTTTCACTCCTTCCCGGGAAAAAAAAAATTACAGTTGGTCTTTAGATTCTTCAAAGTAACTTATATCAAAAATTCAAGTTTTAACCTCAAATTCGTATTTCACGACCTATTTTCTAGGACTATCTGTACAATTTTCATTGGTGTCGCAATTCTTAGGTCTTCGCGGGTGCTTTCGAGCGAGAAAAAGTTTATCACGATTCCGACGTAGGAACTGGCTGAAAATGGCCCCTCAAGGTCTCTAAAATAAGTTTCCTGCGAATATTTGCCAAAATATGCCAACTAGAGAAATTTTGGTTTAAACAAGAAGTAGAAGATCACCTCAAAATCTACAAAAATGGTCCCTACCATTTTCTTCGCAACACCAATATTTTTTCATGTAAAAACGGCCGTCCGAAAAATCCATAATATTCCACACTGGATAGATGTGGTTAGTTGTGATTTCTCGAGTCACTGGAGTGATAAATTTTCCTGATTTTTGAAAAATTATTGGACTTTATGAAAAAGAAAAAAGTACATTTAAAAACTTGACTCTCTAAGCTTTCAATTAATGTGCATTGAAAAGCATTTCAATGGATGATGAGTTTTTGATTCGCGTTTATTCTACAGATTTTCTAGAACTCCAGAAACGCCTAAAAATGCTTATGGGCAAAACATTTTTTTATCAAAACGCAAGAAAGATGGTAAAATAATTTTTTTGGGATTATTGAACACTTGTCAAGGTCTCATTATAAAAAAGGCACGATACTCTCAAAATATTGAGAAAAAAATTTTGACCGCTTTTTTAAATATTCTAGAAAAATCAGAATGGACCTAATCTCATATGCAATGATAGGTACAGATTTTTTCATTCCGATGAACTTTGAATGATTAAAAGATGTACATTATTGCCCGAGTAATGGAACAATTCGTTCGCCCGCTTATAAGTGAAATCCATGAAGACAGCTTCATTCTAGCGGTAGAACGACAGCTGAAATGAGGGGGGACTTATCTCAAAAACTATCGATTTTTCGAAAAAAAATTGTAAGGACCATTTTTGTAGATTACAAAGCGATCTTTATTTTTTGTTTAAATAAAAATTTTCCAATTCGCATATTTTGGCAGATATTAGCGGGAAACCCATTTTTCGGGTCTTGAGGAGCCATTTTCAGCAACTTCCCACCTGTTATTGTTGATAAACTTTTTTTCGCTCTAATGCATCCCCGAAGACCTAAAAATTGCGCCACAAGGGAAAACTGTACAGATTTATTTACAGATTTGTCCCTTTATTTACTGGACTAAAAATCCAGCATCTACAGCACTTTTTTTAAAAATGCAAATGTGTGTTTTTAAATATATATATATATATATATATATATATATATATATATATATATATATATATATATATATATATATATATATATATATAGATATATATATATATATATATATATATATATATATATATATATATATATATATATATATATATATATATATATATATATATATATATATATATATATATATATATATATATATATATATATATATATATATATATATATATATATATATATATATATATATATATATATATATATATATATATATATATATATACAACAAAGCAATGCAGATCCAACAATAGAATGACATTAAATTTACCTTATTGAATGGCCTATTTAACCCCCACTCTATATCTGATGATTTTCAAAGATTTCAATGCATTACCTACCAGGTTTCGGATACACTATGTAACAAAACAAATCTTTGTTCTAACTATTTTGTGACAATAAGACAAGCCTAAATATATTTTTTTATTGGTACACTATTTTAGGATTTTTTAAAGAAAAAATATTGATCTGACATGAAGTACTTTATAACGTCAAATAAAATATTACTATAACAAATGTTTTAAAAGCAATAACAAAAATTAGCGTAAAAGTATTCGTGAATAACTAGACTTTAAAACACTTTCTCGATTTCGAAAACTCCGACTACCGCTCATCGGTAGCAAAGAAAGATCGCGCGGGTTTAAAAACCTTAATATTCACTTACTTTAATAAACTATTATCCAAAAAAAAACTGTAATATAAATTGAAATTATATACGTCAAATATCTTTCAGTTTATAAAATCAGTACCAAAAATTATGTTCTACTGATGTCGCAGCAAAAACTGTTTATTTTATTTATTGCTTGGGCTTGGCGATCTAGCGCAATATACAAAAATGACCGGGGTTGCAGCAGTCCGGCTTGATTGATTGTGTATAACGTTTACAACCCAAACAGCCTAATGCTGACAACAGCATAAAAATAAATATTACAATGGTTGTTGAATTTAAATAAAAGCTATTTAAAAAAATAAAACATGTTTTATATTAAATCCTTTTATTTTAAGTTAATGTTTAAAGTAATATAGATTATTGATTTTTAACATTAAGAAAAAAATATATTTTCTATACTTATTCAAAATAATATTATTTATTTACTATTAAAGATAAAAAATGGGCCAACCACTTTTTTACCCTAACTTACTTTTGTCAAGACTTAAACATTATACTAAGCTAGAAGAGACAGAAGCCAAGAGATTGGGCCCTCATCGGTGATATGGAATTTCTCCATTGAAATGTTATAATTCCATTTTCAAAAGTTACAATCTGATGCAGGCTGTTACCTTAGTGGATACAGGGGTAGGGAAAGTGCAATTTTTTTTCAGGAAAAGGTCGTCATCGAAGAAATCCTTGAAAATATCTCAGGTAAGTACATAACAACAAAATCCCAAAAGGCGGACATGTGGGTAGATATAAAGGCGGTGGCGGCATTTCTCCATTGCAATGTGTTCATTTATGGCCAATAGTTACAAATCCTCACAGACGGACACCCTAGTGAATGCAGGGAGAAGTTCTAAGGGGTGAAAGTGTCAATTTTTTTTCAGGTAAAAACCGTTATTGATGATATGCTGAAAATATGTCAGGTGAGTAGGTATTCACACAACTAAACAAAATCGTAAAAGACAGACACGTGAAACACAACAAAACAAACAAAAACAAAATCCTAAAAGACAAAGTCGTAAGTGGGTACAAAGGGGGTGGCAGAAGGGGTAAACATTTTTGTAAAGGGCCGTCACCGTTAATATGGCATTTCTCCATTGCAATGTGTTCATTCACTGCAATGGAGAAAGGCGATATCAGCGATAGAGGACTTTCACTCGGGATTTTTACCCCTATCTGGCGTCACCCCTTAATCCACCCATATATCATCTTTTGGGATTTTGTTGACATATTTTTAAGAATATTATTAACCTTTACTCCAAAACATTTGCCACTTTCACCCCTTATACTACCCTCCCCCCGTATGCATTCACTAGGTTGTCCGCCTGCGAGGCACTGTGACTATTGGCATTGAAAGAAATCACTGCAATAAAGAAATACCATATTACCGATAACATTCTTTTATACAAATTTTTAACCCTGTCTGCCACCCCCTTTGTATCTACCCACGTGTCCGCCTTTTGGTATTTTGTTTGGTAATACCTACTCACCTAAAATATTGTTAAGAATATCATCGATGACGGCCTTTCCCTCTAAATTTTGCGGTATAACTCATTCATAATAATATATTACCCTAGCTTTTTGCCCGTGTGAACTACACGATTTTAGCTGCTGTTGTCTTTTTGTCGTTCTCGCAGAAAATTTTTATATATTTCATAAGTTCGACAACGACGTCTGCCCTAACGTATCTGGCCCCCTTTCCACTTTATTGCGTCACATCACATCACGTTTCCCGCGCTCAGTCTTTTATCACACACTTTATTATACAGTATTTTATTTGTTAATATTTTTTATTATATCATGTAAATGGGTGGGTAACAATTTGTCATAAAACTTTCATCCGCCCTTTTAACCCCTTGGAGGATAAAGGTCCGAAAATACTACCACTTTCTATTTTTCTGAGTAATCAGGATATTAATTACCAACTTCCATATTTACAACTTCAATAATGACGATTTTTCTATACAAACTTTAATCCCCATTTTAGCTCCCCTACCCCAAAGGATGTAATTTCAAAAATCTTAAAACAGATCATTTTTAATCGCATAACAAAATCATACTTTCAAGGCCAGAAATGACGACGTTTCAAACAAACTTTTAGTGCCCATTCTACCCCTTTAAGGGAGGAATTTTCTAAAGTCTACAAAATTGTATCCCCATTTTAACCCCTCAAGGGATGTAATTTCAAAAATGTTAAAACATTATTTTTAATCGTAATCAATAGCCTACATACCAATTTTCACACTTTTTCAGGAAATGACGAAGTTGCATAGAAACTTTTACACCCCATTCTACCCCTTTAGGAAAGGGGGAATTTTCCAAAATCGTTGCCAAACATAAAATATGCACTTTTAAACGGCCAAATCTCTTTACAGATGAAAGTTTGATAAAAAAAACTCTAAATAAAGGCTACAAAGTTTGGCTGTTTAAAATAAATGCTACTGCCCAAAGACTGAAAATGTCTTACAAAAAACAAGATTTGACCCACATTTATCAATCCAAAACATCAAAAATAATTATCCGATAGAGCTAAAAATGACTGGACATTTTTAGGGACTGTGTTCTGACTTTTTACTAAAGGATTATTTTGCTAAAAAATTAGCATAAAAAAAATTTGAAAAAAGTTCATTTTGCCCATAACTTTTTGCTTATTTTAAATGGTTCTGGTTGGTCTCAAAATTTTTCTAATTTTTTCTTCTTGCAAAATAATATTAATAATTTTTTTTGTGGAAATAATATTTTTCCAGATATTTACGCCAGGCCTTATCTCCTTTCATACTTATCATACAAAAATGTAAAAAAAATCGTTTCATTTGTCAACCAAAATACTTCATATTAGTAATATATATTTTTTTTGTAATACTACAACATTTTTAGTTAAATAAAAAAAACTTTAAACAATGTAACATTTTTTTGGCAAAAATCACAATTTTCCTTGCGCTATTACTTGGAAGGGGTTCATTTTTATGAAAAGTTGTGTTTCATGTTTTTATGATAAAAAACGATAATTTATCAATTAGGTAAGTAATTTTTTTTCACCCCCCCCCCCCCATTAAATGACTCCCCACCGCCAACCCTATTTCCCAGTATCGGAAGTTGTTTAATTTAATACTGGGCACCTTTCTTAGCATAATACAAATTACTTTAAGTACCTGCTTTTTGCCCGAAATTTGCGTTTCGTGATTTTACCTCCTTTACTGTATTGTTAGGATTAGCGACATATATAAAGAGTACTTACTTTTTTGTCAATAATTAAAGATTTGTAAAAAATGTTGTCTAAAGTTCTTTTAATACAGGGCCTAGAAAAAAGGTGGTCATGAGTGTCTCAACAAGTCCGCCCCTGCAACTGCGAGTAATTCAAAACAGTGATGTTGCTTTGATAGCAATTTGAAGAGTCTTATTTGGTATTACATCTTATTAAAATAAAATTGGACTATACCTGGTAGTTCAATAATTATGTTTAAAAAACTTGATTCTATTGGAGCTCTTTGGAAGCAGCATTTCCGAAAAGGAGGCCTATTGGCAAGGTGCGAAGTGTACAGTGGGGACAGTTAAATCGATTGCAGCGCTCGCTGTGGTCAAATTTTCGCTAAATCATGCTTGATTTAAATATAAAAAATTAGATAAAATAATAAAAATGGTGCATAGTAGTTGTTGTGTAGTGTTGAATGTAAGAATACCGGCAGAAATAGTAACTGCAAATTTTATACATTTTCGGGACTTAAAACAAGGGCTCACATGTCGTGGTTTACCCCTGTCAGGTAATAAAAATGTCTTAGTTGAAAGGTTAGTTGATTCATAAATGGCCTGTAAATTATTATGATTTGTTTGCTTACTTTAATACGATGCCTCAATGGCTAAATAGGTAGTCACGTTTGACCAGCAACACGAAAGTCCCGAGTTCGCTTCTACAAAACTCCAAGTACTTTTTTTTATTAAAAACACACTACTTGTTATACTAACTTTCTAAGCTTTAAAATTGTTTATTCACTATTAATATTGCACTTCACTTTTACAGTGCTGATATTTATTTACGAAAAATAAATAAATTTTATAAGTAATTTTACAGCTCTCCCATAGTCTTGATAGCATGATTTTATGCAGCCGTCAGATGTCGTTGTCATAGCGCACCCTGCCAATACGAAAAAAATTATATGCACTTAAGTATGCTTTTCACGTGTTTTTTTATATCTGGGAGGTTTCCCACATTTTGCCGGACACCCCGAATAGATATTAAAGATTACATAAAAACTTGTAATCAATCAGATATATATATTTTTTAGCATACACACAACACAACACACAATAGACAACATAGCATATTTTCTACAAAAAATCAAAAAATGTTCCTTAAGATGAAATTTTGCCCTCTAATTTAAAGAAAATGTCAACTTAGTTTAATAATATTGGTAAAAATTACCGTTTTGTTCCTATTAATTTCGATAAATGTATAAGGAAATTTAATTAACAAGCTTGGAGCACGAACACAAGCTAATAAAATTAAATCTGCCCAATTAATATTTCAGATAATAAATTGCCTGACCAACCCCTTTAAAATCAGCCTAGCAATCTCGAAGTTAAGTAAACCTATTAAACACCATCCTACGCTTTATGTATTGATTAAAAAATACATTCGGAAGATGGATTAAGGGAAGATAAATATCAAAAAATAGTAGACCAATGTAACACCTTTGGATGTTAACATCATAAAGCAAATAATTTATTTATAACATTAGTAATGGATTTTGCAGAAACACTTACATGGAAAAAGATTATACATGATGTTTTTTTTTCTAGATGCTTCCAGTAATATTTTGTCTTCATGACATGTACAGGTTATTGCCAAGCAACGAACTCAAGGACTAGAATTAAAGCAACGCCAGTTTGTAGGCAGGGTGTTTGGTATAGTAATCTGTTTGTTTTTGTTTTGGAAAAACGTAAACAAAATGCCAGATCTCAAAAACCAAAATCAGAAACTATATCTTAAAAATGTAATAAAATTATTCGAAAATATTGGTTTTTGTGTTAATATATCGGTTTTAATATAAACATTTATTGATATGACAGTTCCAAGCACTGGTAACAAGGTTGATTTGGATAGCTACTGTATTCGTTTAATAAAAAATTATAGTAAATCAGATGTTGAACGGCACTTCGACGTCATTTTATCTTTTTCTAGTAGGTTGTATTATTCAATAACACGTTTTGTAAACTGACTTGATCAACAGCAATCGATATGAGCATCTAAAGTAAATAACATATCTGCCTGTCACTTCAGATAATAAACAAAAATAGTTTTCTGGCTTTAGAATAATTTTTAACAATAAAGAATAATCGATTTATAAAAATTTAATTTATTGTGCAATGCAATAAGCATTGAAAAAGTTATTATTTCCAGAGTGATGTTATTTAGTGTGTTTAATCAATGTTGCCGATGCAGTGTGTTTACAACAACCATGCCTCCTTGCCCCCCTCAATATATTAATGCCAAACAAGGTTGGTTACTTTATTTTTATCCAAAAATTTGTTGTTGCCAAGATTATTGTTTTTGTTGTTATATATTGGAGATGTTTGAAAAACCATTAAATACTGCCCTTTCAAATATTTAAAATGTGTTTAGTTTTTTTAATAGCATGTAATCTAGTAACAGTATATTTTTATTATCTCTGTAAAGCAGTTCAATTGCTTGTTTTATAATCCTAAAAGCATTAAAATTAAAATAAGTTTTAAAATAAAAACTAAAGAGTAATATGAAGCGTAGATAAATTATAACCGACACTTTTTTAAAATTATATTAATAATTGTAAAATATAGTTATTATACAGGGTGTCCGAAAATACCGTTCGAATAATTCTAGGGGTAATTCTACTTGTTAAATTATGAAGAAAAGTTTAAATCAACATAGGTCCGCAAATGCGTCATAAGGTCGCCATGGCGATTCAAAGATGGCACCGGGATATAGGTTTAATTTTATATTTTTGGAACCATTTTAGATAGTCATCTGAGTTTATGGCATTTGAATTGCTTTTAATAGTAGGTACTTTTCAGTGTTTTTACTAAATTATTATTTTAATTAGGAGCGTGCCGACAGGGGAGGCCTCGATTCAATGTATTCACATTTTTATTAAACGTCATATTTTTGCAGTTCTCTTTAGAAATTCTGATTTCGCGGCATAAATAGAGTAATTGTCAATAGTAAAGAATACTTTGACGTCATCGTTGGCTGCGCGAATAAACGGAGAGAGTAGTCTCTCCGTCTTTCTTTGCAGCAGGTTTCGATATTAAATGGCAGTGGCGGCGGCGTTAAAATAGCAGAAAACCATTTTGTAAACAATTACCAAAGAATCTACTGTAAAATATGCTTCTAAATAAAATGAAATTGAAGAAGGTGCATCGGAACAGAAACTCACAAAACAGTCACAACAATTAATAAGTCACACTAAAACACATAAAAGTTCCAAGATAAACACACAATAATTTTAGTTTCGTAATATTCACATCAATATAAACAAGCTACCGATGCCGATGTTCGGATAGTACACACTGCACTGACCCACGTGTTGCTGCCTCAGTGAATATCGGTTTGTGCGCATTTGACGTCATTGTACTCTTTACTATTGGCGTAGACTCTAACAAAAAAAGGTATTCTTGTTAAAAACTTGTCAGGCTAGCCGTTTTCGAGAAAACACTCTTCAAAACACGCATGGTCCTTCAAACAAAAGAGTATGCCGGCATGTTTTGAATTGCAAGATCAATATATTTTTTTTAATTACAGTTATTAACAAAATTATAATCAAATAAACTTTATTTTTGAACCTTACGTTAAATTCGTTTATTGCAGAAATATGACCTTTGATAAAATGTGAACAAATTAAATCGAGGCCTCCCCTCTCGGTACGCCCCTGATTAAAATAATAATTTAGTAAAACACTAAAAAGAGCCTACTATTAAAAGCAATTTTTATGCCAAAACTCAGATGACCATCTAAAAAGGTTACAGAAATATAAAATAGAACCCCTATATCCCGGTGCCATCTTTGAATCGCCATAGCATGACGTATTTGCGGACCTATGTTGATATAAACTTTTCTTTATAATTTAACATGTAGAATCATTTCTACAATTATTCGAACGGTTTTTTTCGGACACCCTATATAGTCTTATTAATAAATATTTTTTTACAAAAACAGAATAAATTAATTTCTTATTACTAAAAGAAGAAAACTTAAAAATGTTGGAAACCGCTGTTTAAAAGTTATGTACCTAAGTACAATTTAAAATCTAATTCTAATATACAATTCACATTTTGTACTTTGCTCCAATTTATATAAATATGATTCACATTTTTTTAACAAAACTAAAAAAAATCTAGTTAATTAATATATTATACGTAGGTTTTACCTGTTTATTTATTTATAGATCATAATATTGTTTTTGAATTTGTACATACTATTAGTGATTTCGGCAGTCGAGAGATACTAATCTCGTGAAGATGAAAGACTAATATCTCGTTTCAAGGCACAAGACGAGGCAAAATTCGTACTGGGTGCTTTAATAGTGTATCTGGACATTAAAACAAAAATAACATTTTATACAAAAATTGTTAAGAGCAAAGTTGTGTATTTCCTATAGATATAGTTTATCTAAAGCAGTGATTCCCAAAGTGGTCCAGGTGGATTCCCACGGATCTAAGGAGACTAGGCGTAGGCGTCATAAAAAAATGGGGGTTCACAAATTGCAATTGGGGGTCCACAAAAATTTATCTGGTTTCGATAGTAAACAACAAAAATGTTGGCTTGGCTTTATCTATCAATGTAGGCAGATAATACACTACTCAAAAAAATTAAGGGAGTAAAAAAAATATTTTTTTCTGTGATTTTTGACAGACTGTATTTCATTAAAAATGGTCGTACATCAAAGTTATAAATTAATCATTAAAATCGCGGAGTTTTGATGTCAAAATATTATTTAAAAGTATTTTCTCCAGAATTTACAACAATGTATTAAAATATAATTTTATCAAATAATGTTTTATATTACATTTAAATAGGTTCAGCCGTTTTATGAAAACCTCTACATGGGTCTTAGCGGGTTATCGCTTTTAATAATTAAAATTAGTTTTGCCGCCAGCATTTTGTTTTTTTATTGCAATTATTAATTAATCCTATTCTATTCCGTTAACATAGTCATATTCTGTTAAAATCCCCATATGATTACTAAAACAAACATTTTTTCCTTACAGGTAGGTAACTGATACGGCTGAATCTACTAAGAATGTCGACAGTAGACAGTAAATTTGGTTTTCTTTCATCAAAAACAGACATACAATTGCCAATATGCCTTTTTTGTAACAAAATTTTAAGCAATGACTCTATAACCATCGAAGCTCGAAGATCATCTGCTAAAATAGGTAAATATTTTAAATATTATCAAACCTTGAAGGAAAAATTTGAAAAGAGACCCACTATGCACAGTATGTTTGCTTAAACGTCTTAGTAAGTAAGTAACGATATGACCATCTTACAATACTCGTATCTCATTGGTTATAGCAAAATCTAATAAACCGCACACCTTCGGAAAACAGTTAATTTTACCCGGTGTTGAAGAGGTTTTGAAAACTATTCTGTACAAATTTGAGCTCTGATATTGAAAGCTTGTTGTGTAATTATCTGCAAACAACTAATTTGTCTATTAAACTGGAGAAGTCAACTTTACCTGGTAATAAAGCACTATAATTGGCATATGTTCCCTTTGTTATAGACGAAGAAATCCATAAAGAGGAAAATTAAAATTTATGAAACAAAATTTTAGTCGGCGCGAATTCTCCAGGTTTCCAAATTTGTCACAGGCAGAATGTCTTGATGAGGATATTCAGACATTCGTTTAACTTTTAAATGCCTTGCACAATGACTTCAAAAATAGATTTGAAGATATTTTGATAATGGAAATACCACCATGG